>JARKHS020002869.1:0-98743 GCA_030143305.2 Amblyomma americanum
TCTGTTACTCTAGAAATCATCAATGAGATGCGGTGGCGCCGGCCCCTTATCAAATTAGTCTATACATTGTCTATATGCCTCTTATTGACTCTATTGCCTTCCCATGAACATTTCCTTTTGTCTATTCGTAGTCTATCGACTGTCTATAGATAAAAAATCTACTAAAAGTGTATGGCCATAAATCTATGGATCGTCTATAGACTATCTATAGGGTCTGTATCCTCTACTGGCTAGCCTATGGGATTTTTCTATAAAAAGTCTATAGACTTTATAGACAAAAGTTTATATACAGTTTGTAGACTGTCTGAAACGTTTTGGTCAGGGGCGTCAGCAGTGACTTTCGTTGCATAGGAAAAGGGCAGTACCGTGCGCCTTAGGTGTGCCACGCTTGCGTGCTTTTGAGCGTGTAATTCGCGATATCCCGTCGCGTTGTGGTGCGGTTGGTTGAGCCACAAGACTGAACAAATGCAGCGGGATAAGTTTCCAAAAGTTCAGCGCGGTCAGGTAGGCGCGAAAGCGATGGGAAGTGGACGTGGAGCGGGACAATTTTGTCGGCGGGTTGGGTTTGCGGCTAGCATAGCACTTCTGCATCGAAATATGATAGACTGCGTCTCTTAATCCGCACGCATGGTTGATGTTCAGTCGCGCGCGAACAAGAATCAACGCCTGCTTCTCATTCGCTTTCAGTCGGGCTCTCATTTGAACAAGTTTGGATGCGGTATTCTGTGTGCGTGTGACCGGAAGTTGAACTCAGGGGGCACTTTTCAGATGCTATTCACTCGGAATGGGACATTTCGTCGCGCAAAACACACACACACACACACACACACACACACACACACACACACACACACACACACACACACACACACACACACACACACACACACACACACACACACACACAAACACAAACACACACACACACACACACACACACACACACACACACACACACACACACACACACACACACACACACACACACACACACACACACACGCGCTCGCTCGCTCGCTATAAACACCTTTGGCGATTATAGCGAGACACTAAGCGCGGCGTTTGAATTGTATCACTCTGATAGCAGTACGTACGACGAATAGCTTATTTTCACTTTCGCGAGCCTGAACACGTCTTTCCAACACCGTTCCTAGAAAACGATCAAACATCGCTCGGATCTCGGCTAAGTCATGCAGTGTTATTTCACAGGTTACCAGAATTATCATGCAGGTGGATCAGAACCTGGAGAAAACAGCAAATTTACACCGCAGTAGAAGCCACTCTGATCAAGCAGAATAATGCGCGCACTTGAATGCAAATTTTAAAATAACCAGAATGACTTCAAATGTTTACCTCTGCTGAGAAAATGTAAATTTAGTTGAAAGCTCGAGGAAAACATCTCTATATGCGCTTGTGCAGCGGTTCTCTACAACTCTGTACGGTTCTACAGTGGTGCTCTAGAGCTCTAGAATACTGCTCCAGCGTGGTGCTTTGCAGCTCGTGCAATACCGGTGAAGCCAGACCATGCAGCGAGACCTCGACTCCTACCATATTTATGTCTATTTCATCAAGCAGAATAAAGCATTTAAATTCGCTGCGCTTTCGACAATGTTCCAGTTGAACAGATGCCTTATTCAAAGTAACTACATGGCTTCAGTGTCCACTAATATAGACCGTTCTCCGGAATCAAGTGGCTCGGCAAAAACAAAGCGCATCACAAGGTTCGTCATGTGAAAAAGCTGCATCGCGTCAAGCATCTCGTCGTCGTAATTCTTGCGCGTGGCAGTCTGGTATGCTGTACCGGCCGAGAAGTTGAGACTGTAGACGATTATTTTCCCTGTATACCTTATGCTCTCTCGGTTTCACCTAAAAAAGTAAGCGTGATCGCCCGCCGTAGTCGCGTTGTTGCTGTCACCTAGGAGCGGAGAAGGAAGCCGATGCAGAGCTTCACCAAGTAATTCCGTCAGGCGAAAAGGCTGAAAAAGTGCTGTACTAGTCTCCGGGCATGATAAAAAATGTTTCTAGCCAGAATAAACTCGTACGCTTCAAAATACTCGCGTACGCGATTTGGTCTCGAAGGCGGCGCCGCTTTGCGCATTGTAGGCATGCTGCATTTTTGCCTGCGCTCCGCGTCGCTGCCGACCGCAGCACCACCCTTGTTTACAAACATGACGCTTGTCTATATGCCTTCGCTGCCTCCACCAAAGAGGCCATGGAGGAACGCAATTCTGACCGAGGCCTCGGGGAAGCTATGCTGGGCCGACAGACACTATAGGCATGGTTAATTGATAACTGAGATTTTTTTAAAGTTATTGTCCGACAGGAGTATTATTCGAGGTCTCCAGCAAGGGATGACGGGGGTACACCTTTTTTCAAAAGTTTACAGCCCGAGGGGTTTAAACCAAGTAGGAAGGCTCTTGTAGCATCCGTTGAACCCCTATCTTTCGGAGTGGTGAGGACTTCGATTTTCCTCCCTACCAAGATATTTGGCTCACTGGCGATGCCTAACTAGCCGTACATCAAGGCCCAGACCCAAAGGCCTTGGGCTCTAAACTTTTGACGAACACTGTACCTACTGCGAACGAGGAGGGGCCCAAGTTTCCGTGTTCAACCGCACGGTTGTGCAGCAAAGTCACCAGTAATAACACCCAACAACGTAAAAAGCTGCTTAGCTCGATGTGCAGAAGCAGTAAATAGCGAACAGAACCCTATCCAGCACTGCTTTCTAGCAATGTCTTCGGTGAAAGCGAACCGCAAGCACGATGGGCATGTACTGAGACTAAGGCACGCACTAAACAATACCAGGTTCTAGAATTAATCTGGAGCTCTAAACTGCTTCATGCCTCCCATCTACGGTGTTTCTTTGACGCATGAAGATCTGATAGTTACTGAGCGATGCATCAACGGGTGTATAAACTGCCGTGGCATCATCCTCATATGCGATAAATTCATTCCAATTGAACTCAGGCCTCAGAGCGCGAATATCCGGTGGTGTCGTTATTGGCAGGCGGCTGAACAGCCTTTTCTCCGCCTCCGCTCGCACCATCTACTGCAGGGGCAATTTAGCCACATGGCCTATTTGCTGCGATTAGATAACAACCATTCGCGCCGAAGGTTCGCCTGCCGTGCTTCCGTCACCTAAGGCTGACCCGAGCAGTTCGAGGAGGCGTTTCGGGCGATTTAGTACATAGGAGCGTTTTGACATCACATTCACTTCAAGTGGCACGCTGTTTGGCAGAAATAGCACTTATGTGAGTAACCTTCTTGAGAAACTTACTTTCGGTGGGATTTACAGATTTGTAGGCACTGCAGTTAGGCTTCTCGCACTACGTAGCCATTTACAGGCTTTCTTTTGTTGAGCTATGGCGTTCAGTGTGTTTGTATTTATACTTTCATTGTGTTGCTCACGATGAGAGAGCGCAAAAACGTGCCCCTCGGCTGACAGAGGGACTGCACATATTTAAATATGGCGATAAACTGTCCCTACCGCTCTCATTTAAGCCTCCACGTCTAGTTGTCATATTCCAAAGTAAATGTTGTGCATCTTCCAGGACCCTTCGCTTCCGAGTAAAATCCGACGTTGCTCATTTTTTGCACCTCTCATAGATTACTCGAAAATCGGGTTATACGTACTTACCTGGAAATGCGTCTTCAGGAAGATGCACGTTTTACAGTGCACAAAGCTGAATACAGAGGATGAAAACTTGCGGACATATTGCTTTTGTTTTAGAAGATTGTTTTTTGGACGACTGGGGATTTTAAATCTTTTTTACGTCTAGATATTCATGCCGCGGTTTAATTTAAGGACCATCCCTCAGATTTACGCTTTGGAGCCGAAAGGTCAAGGTACGGGTAGTGACCTGGCATATTATTCGCATAATTTAGCATAGAGAGCTAGCCGCTCTAACGACGTCATGCAGGCACGTGGAAGTGCTGCATCGGAGATCAGTAATGTACGCCACGGCATTTGCTAGAAATTTCCCAAATTATCAAAATCCTCGGGTTCTCATATCGCAGAAAAAATTCTGGCCGATCACCAACAATGCAGCGCATAATAGCGCAAATTTCGAGAAATTTCTAGGAATTGCAGCCGTGCGATTGGCCGAAGAGACACGGCGGAAATTAGGGTATTAGAGCAATCTCTGTGCTTGGCTATAGTTCAGGGGATGGCTCGAGCTCAGTGGGGGATGGCTCCATTGTTTACTCACCGGTGCTGTGCACCTGAGCGGCAGCCACATGTCGTAAAATTCTACTAGACCCAAAAACTAGAGTTTCCAGTAGACCTAAAGCTGCAAAAAAAGAAGAAATTGTTGATGCCCGATTTCCCCCCCCCCCCTTTTTTTTCGCTCTCTTCCAAACGAAACCTAAGCACGCTCAGTAATCTATCGTTTAAAAGGCTTCACTCGCCATAATTCTGAGCTCACTCGAAGCACTGACCTCAGGCATTATTCCTTTATTTAAATTTATGAGTGAAACCGTACGCTTCAGAATTGCATACCACCTGGACGAAGTACTCGGCGCACGTAAACTGCTGTCTAATGACAATAAACAGATTTTTTTTTGCACCTCACAGCCAGAAAGACTGTACCAAGTTCACCACATTGGTCAATAACTAGCGCACAAAAGAGTTCAGTCCTTCTTACAGTCATTGATCTCCTTTTTTCAATGAACAGAAATCCTCAAAGCCACTAAAAGAATCACTCCGCTCCGAAAGGTACCATAGAATCTCCGATAGACACGGAATAAAAAAAAAATTCCTGCACTCCTACGTTCCTAACAATTAGCTTGCAGCTGTTGTTGTGACCCTTTGTCGTCAAGTGCGAGGGAGTGTGGTGGTGCACAATTTTTAAATATTAATGAAAGAAGATCTCACTGGCTTCCCGGAGATCAGCTGCATGCAATGAAGAGCTTTGATTTCGTTTGCGAAAATTCACAGGGACGATCGCAGCATGCCAGACGTCGAGCACAAAAACGTCAAATGAACACAAAGGGGGATTGACAGAAAAAAAAAGACGTGGCAGCTGTTCCGATGCATTCCGTATCCTCAGCGAGGTTAATCAACAATTTATTGATGCTGTGCCGAGAGAGTAGTACATTGTACAGGTCGCCTGTGCTTGACTTTTACCTTTTACCTCGTAAATTCGCCCACAGCGGGCGTTCTGTGACGTAGTGTACTCCTATTGCACACCTGTTTTCTACGTGACTACCATCTGTTTCGAGAAACAGTGGTGAGGCTGCGCGACACCATTGCCATTAGAGGGACCCCGTACAGTGCAAAAGTAACGAGAGCCGACTCTGAGCGCACGCACGCAAGCAGCAGGGCTCAGTAGCGCTACAAGAGTGAGCAAAAGCAAGCTTCCTCTGCAAACGTAAGTAGAACTGGAATTAAATTTTTATGTGGAAGCGGGACAGTTGCGCATTGCACTGCGTTCGCGATGGGCCAGCATGTCAGTTTTTTTATTTCGTGTTTTAAACGCAGTGGCAGTCAGGCTAATAAAACGAAGTGCTTAGAAACGCGAGCTTTGAAATACTATCCAGCTACTTCTTGGAACTGTGGTGTATAAAAGCTTAGGGGAGAGGATTAGCACGACCGACTACTCTGCCGAGGACGACGCGAGACGTTGTTATTGCCCTTTGCTGAGGTAATCAGCTAATTTTAGTAATCTTAGCGTGGACGCCTTGACGTTTGATCCAGGAGCTGATGTCAACGCGAAAACTTGGAAGGCGGGGGAGCCATTTTCTACTTCGCACCGCAAGTTAAAAAGAAAAAGATTCCTTTCAGGATGATATTTGCAACATGGCGCTTTATTGCTTACGCTGTTACTGAGACAACAAGGAAGGATGCTAATAAAACGAATACTGTAATAATGTGGGCAGTCCCTAGGTCGATAAATGCCAACGGCCATCGAATTTCTGACAGTTGTCTGCGGGAGCGGTTGGAACATGGCTTACTTCAGCGGTCACAGTTCTGCATGCATCAAATACAATAAATGTAGCCAGCGCAGGCAGTGCGACTATTTACAGACACTCAAAACGCATGGGTGAAGGACGAAACAAAATAGTGGCATTTTAAATTAAGTACTTAAAACACAAGCAGTTATGAGTGTCCCATCAGGGAGAAACCAGACAACTTTTGATAAGCCAATGCACTCGCTGCCATACATTCCGCTTTATAGCAGTGGCAAACTCTCTACCTCGCACAGTAGCGTAACCTATGGAAAGTCTTGTGCCACCCCATTAGTCACCCGTTGATAATGGGGTCTTCAGAACACGCGCTCAGCAGGTTACGGAAGCTGAAACGGCAGCTCGGCCCAGAG
Organism: Amblyomma americanum; assembly: GCA_030143305.2. NCBI lineage: Eukaryota > Metazoa > Arthropoda > Arachnida > Ixodida > Ixodidae > Amblyomma > Amblyomma americanum. The sequence continues at coordinate 6,318 of JARKHS020002869.1, forward strand.
AGCCACCTCGCCGCGTCTCATCGAGCTACTGGTACCGTCAATTCACACCAGATGGCGAAAGCGCTCCACTCCGGCTAAAGTCACTGGAGATGCCGAGGAGAAACTTTTTGAAAGAAATGCGGCGCACGTTAAAAATCCCCTGGTGGCAGAAATTATTCCGGTGCCCTGCCCTGCGGAACCTTTCTCCCTCCTTCTTATTACACTCCGAGCTTTCTCCTTCCCTTTCGGCGCGTTTAAACACGGGTGCCGCTTGACAGATCCTCGGCCAAGTCGACGCCTGTTCTAAGCAGGACATTAGGGCCATCGAATGAAGAAAACGACCGGGTTTATTTACATTTTGCACAAAGTAAAGATCAAGCGGGAGTATCTGTCTTGTTGCCGAGTTTTACAAGGCTCTCATTCCCTAAGTCCCTCGATTGAGGATGAACGTACCGGGTAGTGTCTTGCATAAAGTTCACTTTCGTGCACGATCACGCATCGGCCGCTAACAAAAGTGCGACGCTATCAAAGGTGCGAGGCGAAGAAATGTAAACTGAAAACCATATAGCTTTACAGTTTTATTCATAATTTTTGTATTAGTAAAACAAAAAATTCTTCGATCGCAGGAAGCGCTCTGACCACAGCCGAAGCCTTGGTGCCATGATACAGTCTGTGGTGGTGTTTGCGCTGCTGTTTTCGTACGCCGCAAGCAGCATCATCGTCGCTACGAGTGAGGGTTGCCTGCGCGGCAAATCCCACAGGACAGTTGAGAAAGACGTGCAGGTATTTTTGGGAATCCCGTACGCGAAGCCACCCGTAGGAGAGCTGCGGTTCCAAAAACCTCAGCCGCCATCAACGTGGGATGAAGTGTACGATGCTACCAGAGCTAAGGACTCGTGCATGCAGACCCTGTTTCCACGACTCTTCGACGTACCGACAGGTCTGTCAGAGGACTGCCTCTACCTGAACGTGTGGACACCAGTTGCTTCGGAACGGTCGGAACTTCCCGTTCTGGTGTGGTTGCATGGTGGAGTCTTCAAAGTGGGGTCGGCGTACGAGGCTAGATACGACGGTTCAGCACTGGCAGCACTTAACGACGTCGTAGTTGTTTCCTGCAACTACCGCCTCTCCACCATGGGTTTTTTGTACGCTAACCATACGGAGACACATAGTAATTTGGCCATGTGGGACCAGCTGCTCGCCTTACGATGGGTCCAAAGAAACATTCGAGCCTTCGGTGGTGACCCTGGTATGGTAACCATATTTGGCGAGAGCGCCGGTGCCATGATGGCTCATGGTCATATTCTGTCACCTCATAGTCGGGGTCTTTTTCGTCGCGTTTTCCTAATGAGCGGCACAATGAGCAGCGACTCATGTGTGGATTCAGTATCTGAGACCATAGCCAAAGCCAAAGTCGTCTCGACAGCCGTGGGCTGCGCTTCTAAGGACCTGGCAGCGGATCCCCTGCAGGTGCTCGGCTGCCTTCGGAATCGACCAGCAGAAATTCTTTGTACCGTTAAAGCGTTAACGTTTCGGCCAACGTTCGAGACAGAGTTCATACCATGCCTTCCATCGTTTGCCAGCGAGGAAGGATATTCTAACGAAGTTGAAGCAATGGTCAGTGTTACAGCCAAAGAGGGACCTTTAATTTTCCTCTTTCAGTCTAATGAGAAAATTATTCAAGACTACTTAAGCTCTTGTGATACGGAGGAGCTCAGAGCTTCTATAGAAGGCGTTTTTCGTGCTATACTGAAGGACGGTGTCTTTCCCCTCGCAATGAACTACTTGAAGGGCGCTCCTCTCGATGACATGATCGCACTACGAGAAAGGGCGGCAGAGTTCTTGGGGAACTATTTATTCTACTGCCCGACCAGGAGGTTTGCTGAGACGTACTCGACTAAGGGCACAAAAGTGTACGCCATGGTGTTCGCTCACCGGTCTAAGAAATCACGACAGCCAGAATGGTTCGGCACAACGCACATGGAGGAGTTGCCGTTCGTGTTCGGCATTCCTTTCTCGGATCCGACTAATTACACCGACGAGGACAGAGAGTTCAGCGCGTACGTCATGAAGAGCCTGGCAGAGTTCGCGCGAAATGGGTACGTAAGCACTTGTTCTGCTCTGGTACCTGCATAACGGGTCTCAAATGGGTGACTTGCAACCTGTCCGGTAATTGCTGGTTTCTCACGTTCTTACAAATGTCGCTGGGGAAAGAGGAACACGTTTATCGCGTAAGTAATTGCTTATGGCCTCTGAATCTTCCAGTTATTTCGAGGCTTTGTATTCGGTCTTTCAAGCAGGTCGGACTAGCTAAACGAATTGGGGCAAATGCTTATTGTTGCTAATTGGCGGCATGGCGGTCTCTCAAATTTTAGCGGCAATAACAAAAATTTTTATTTTGGCTTTTCAATTTGGGTACATCAGCTAGCAAAGTGTGGAGCTAATAGTATCTTATGATTCCTTCATAATTTGGGCATTATACAGATAAAACAATGGTTGCCAGGGATACCGATAGGTGATGGAAAAATTTCTGCGCCATTGTCATTTCCTGAATTTTGAGTGAACAAAAAGTATTCTCCTTCCAAATCAGATCTTATTTTTAACGAATGCGCTCTTTTATTACCGAAGTCTCATCAACTTAGCGTGTTGATTCGACGACATACTGTTCTACTCCAGTATTACACGGCATCTTGAAAAAGCCTCTTGATTTAACGTGCTCGCAACCTTTCGTTTCCACAGGAAGCACTCAGTGAGAACACGTTCCCGCAGACAGTTCACGACTTGATTTCTTATGAAAACAGCAGTTTCTTCTCCTGCTTCGGCTGCTTTCGACAGCTGTATAAGGCTCTGGATTTCTCTATTTTCGCAGCCTTCAATGCATGTTTGAATTTCATGAGGGGTGTGCGAATATCTTTTCGAACTGAATAGAATACGAACAGTACATATTTTCTACCTAATCGAATACGCATAATGTGGATAAATGTCGAATCGAATATGAGAATAAAATGGTGAAAACTGTCGAATACGAATCGAATATTTGGCAAGTTATGTTCGTATTGTTTGTGCGTTGATTATGAAATGTAGAAATGTGTTTGAAATGAAATTTTATTTGAAATACTGCTTGCTAAAAAGCTTTACAGGAATGTACAGCTGCGTCAACTTAACTACCGGTGAGATCAAATCTTAGAGATCAATTAGAACGCAGCAAAGGAATGCTGAACTCAAAAAAAAAACAGTGCTCTGTAAAGTTAAGTAGAGTAGGGAGCGGTTAATCAAATTACCACACGCAGCTCGGCTAGAAGCACAACCTGACACTCTAGAACGCACCACTGCATCATGTCCACCATTCTTGAGCAAAAATTTGGAATATTGAAAGGCTGTAAGGTACTGGTATAGAAATATAGAAGGTTATGATCTATTCTTCCGATATTTAGCAAAATCTTTCTTTTATAGCGTTTCCATCGCTCGCATCAAACAGTTAAGACTGACATAGAAAACCAATGGAGAACGCTTTAGACGACAACAAAACTCTTAATAGCAAAAAAATTGAAGCCTGCAGACGGGGGATTTCAAAATTTATTAATTGTTATAGTGAAATCGTTATAGTGGAATTGTCATAGTGAAATATATGATAAAATTGCACTCACAAAATCTTTTCCGTTCAAAAATCATTTTGTCCAGAGCTGTTGGGTATGAGTGCATTATCATCATGGAGTGAGTCGACAACATAACATAAACTATAAGACATTCTCCGTCTAGCCATCAAAAATAAACATATGCGTTACTAGATTAAGGCGCTAGCAACACGCGGAAATGCCATGGAAAATGTGGATATGAGACTAGATAAATGTGCTCCTATTAAACAATAAATGACTATGAATGAAATTTCTACTAGTTATGAGAAACGACCATTCAAAAACCGCAACATTTGAGATCACAGACAATTAAAGTTTTGCGGAAGGAGTCAAACAAAGCATGTTTGAAAAAGTTTTAAACAAGCATATGAAAGAGTGGGCACATTCAAAAGGCACCACTGCAAGCAAAAAGATGTGGTACCTATGGTAACAAAACAAAGCAGTCTCGACCATCACTACACTGTAACCAGGGATATTCACAAACAGATGGTCCTGGTCGATGAGACTGCGCAGCAGTAGGTCTGTCGAGAAATGTGATGGAAGCATGAACCGCACCAAGTTGCCACAGCCCGATGACAGTGATTCCTCACACCCGGAAGACCAGCTTTGGCCGGTCAACCAGGCAAGAGCGGTCGCAAAAACCAATGGACTTCTGGAATGAGGGCCCACCGAACTAACCTGGATTTATTCTGGGCATTAAATGTTTACCTAACTCCATCGCTCACTCTGCGTCTGAATCGGCAGCTGCACCCAGAGGCTCTCCCCTGCGCGCAAATAAAATTTAAATAGTGCGTTTTTGCTTCAGTAAATTTAACTCAAATTTTTGGCAGGTATGGAACCTTTTAAAGCAATTTTGTTATAAGTTTGCCGGGAGAAGAGTCATATTGTTAGGACTATTAAGCCAAGTCAAATGCGAAACTTCATCTTCCCACTCTTCAATTCTCCCTTGAAGGGTGAGTGAAGTTCAGTGTCGCCCGCTGTCCCTTCAGGTAATACTCAGAGACTCTCTGCCGGCAATCCTGACGCAGTATCTTCGACCAGTGGCGCTTTCATTAGAAACAACTGTAGCTAATTTTAACTCCGCCCATATTCGCTCGACCACTGATGGTGGCACCATGCGGATGTCGGCGCCTAGTGCATTGCATCAGCCGGCCGTGGTATTGTATTACGTTTTCCAACAAAAGACAGAAGAGCGTTCGTTATGTAGGTGCAAGAAGCCAAGAAGAAAAATTGGTTTGTTGTAGAAGAGCTGTGCTGCAGTAGCATTTATTGCAGGTATATATATAGTGCCCACTTCATTAAGTAATCGAATTGAAATCGCAGAAACCACGCAGTCTGAATAAACCTGGCGACCACAGCTGTTGCAGTACGCGTCATAAATGTAAGTCTTATTGACTTTTTCTTTTATTTCGCAGGAGACCTGTCCTCCCAGACGGCAAGAAATGGCCCCAGTTCTCATCCAAGCACCCTGACTTCATGTGGCTTCAGCCAGGGAATTACAGCTGGGCCAGAAATTTTTCTGCGACGGCATGCGACGTGTTTAGGAAGCCTTCTTGAAATTTTGGTCTCCAAACCGTTTCCTCGATGGCCTTCATTAAAGGGAACAAAATTATACAATTTCACGCAAAAGAAGCCATAGCTAACATGTGCAACTGTTAATGCGAAAGCATTAGATGGATGATCGACACGAAGACCCGACGTCGCGAAAGAAGTGGCGTTACAAAACTCGCGATTGGTCGACACGTGACTATCTCTGGCCCACTCGTGCTGCGCTACTGCCCGCTCCTCGGCACTTGGCTGCACCAGCGAGGGAGGGTGAGAGATTGTGACGTGGTACGTGCGTCATGGAGTGACGCGTTGACGTCGCTTCGCGTTCCCCGCGAACACGCGGCTCTCGCATGGCGCGACAAATGCGACCGAATAAGTTGAGCCACAGCGGCGAGGGCTATCGCTTTATTGAAATTCTAGAGTCTGATATCGCTATTACTAATGGCCGGCTGCAAACGTCTAATTGCAAAGAGGCGCTTATTGGCAGTAGTTAAAAAGTTAACCGTTAGAATTTAGTTCAGCGCTTTACTAGTTAAGGTGATTAGCCAGTTTTTGACTTCCACCAACACTGGTGTTACTGTGCCGCAAGAATCTTCTCTTTACCTCGAACACCCTATTTTTAATGGCGGGATTCCCTGAAACACACGGTATAAGCATTCAATGCCTTCCATGCATCTATGCAAGTCGACTTGAAAAGATAAAAAGACACTTGCGTCTGTAGGGCAGATGCCTTGGTCAAAAGGGCTATTACTTTGATGACGAAGTGATGCTGAAAGTGTCTGAATTTTTTGCTTTCCTAACCAGATCATGGTTCATGATCAGGCAATGGGGAATTACTCTAGATGAATATATTACCTTTAGAAATTGTCAGAAACGCATTTTTCGCGCTCCGCCGTGGTGGCTGAGTGGTTATGGCGCTCTGCTGCTGGCCCGAAAGACGTGGGTTCGAGCCCGGCCGCTGCGGTCGAATTTCGATGGGGGCGAAATTCTAGAGGCCCGTGTGCTGTGCGATGTCAGTGCACGCTAAAAAACCCCAGGTGGTCGAAATTTCCGGAGCCCTTCACTACGGCGTCTCTCATAGCCTGAGTCGCTTTGGAACGTTAAACACCCATAAACCAAAGCTATCCATTTTTCGCAAAAATAGAGCTTTGATAGCAAAAAAATAAAATTTGAGAACTTGAAGTACCCGCGCCAACAAGCCATTCGCTAGTCAGGACATACTCACTGCGAACGCTGGCGATACTCCGGAAGCAATTTATTTGCGTCTCACAATCGCCGGCCAAAAAATAAATTACACCCTAATCTTGTAACATGCGCTCGTTATCTTGCTGGTGAGTCGGAAGACCTCGATTCCTTACTTTATTCTCTTGCTAGCTGGCGTTATTGTTGTTGCAGCAATAAATGTCTTGTTTTGTGTCAGCCAGCGGCGTCGTTCCTTTGTTCCCCTTCAGAGCAAGGCCCGCCGTGGTAGGCGTGTGATTGGTAACGTTCGCGATCACGGGGCGGGGTCGGTGGTTTTGAACAGTGTCAGCCGCAGTTTAGAGGGAAAAATGTGTTATCCCCCCTGTTTCAACCCCGCAACACTAGCCAGTTCTACAGCCACACTATGGGTGTAGCCTGGCTATACGCGATTCTTTTTCGACTTCCTGCCTTTCTCGCAATCTTTTTCTGATATAGTGTCACGTTTGTTGCTTCCTCACCGCCTCCTGACAAAAGGACATGCGATTTCGTTGTGTCCTTAGTACACGGACGCGGCCTCTTGGACGTGGTTGTACAAAGCTATCGTTTCTTTCCAGAAAGAGCGCGACCCTTAGTTTACAAAGAAATTTTGTACATTTTTATTCCCTTCATAATTCCTTACTTCTTTTTTACTCTTCTGCGGAGGGCGTCTTCAGGGAGTTAATCGTGATCAAAAAGATAAGGTGTGCCTTAAATACGATAAAATAAAAATAAACAAGCGTTTGTACACATGGGACGAAGAAAAACGAGACATTATTGAAATTCCAAAAAAATGTAAGCCAGGACGACGCTCCAGCGCGAGCAACTCGAACCCGCCGACGCCCCTAACTATTATCAATGTTAATGCGCGTAGCCTCGTAAACAAAGCTGAACAGCTAGAGGCAATCTTGATTGCTCTTAACCCTGATATTGTTTGCATCACGGAAACGTAGCTGCACACAGATATCAAGAGCCATGAAGTTGCTCCTCCTGGCCACACCATGGTTCGAAAAGATAGGAAAACTAGAGGTGGGGGTGTGGCTGTGCTTCTGAGGCAAGGCATACGCTATTCACTAATGTCAGACGTTCCAGGCGTTGAAGCAGTCTGGTGTAAGGTACAGCTAAGTCAGAGCTCTGCCTGCGTTGGCGCTGTGTACAGACCCCCTAACGCAGAGGCTTCCTATCTTGAGCCGCTTCTTGAGTATATGCAGAGGTATATGCTGGGAAGCGCTGTAATAATGGCCGGTGGCCTCAACCTTCCAGATGTAAATTGGAACTTGTTAAGCCCATCCACAGCAATAAACAATCTTCGGGTAAACTGTTTATTCACTCTGAATCTAACTCAGATTGTTTCCAAGGCTACTCGGGTGCAGGGTACTTCAAGCTCTATTCTGGACATTATTTTCTCAAGCGATCATTTTATGAAGGAAAAGGTTAGCGTGAATATTTTTGATGGTTTATCTGATCATAATATCGTTGTGTGCACACTATCGTATCCAGGACGGTTTCGTCAGAGTGGTTCTACAAAACGTGTATATGCCTTTAACAAAGCTGATGATGCAGCTGTCATGACATACCTTGCACACGAATACCTCGATTTCCACAACCTATGCACAGAAGGCTCTGCAGACATCGATGAAATATGGCTGCAGTTGAAAAATCACGTAATGTACTGTATGAAGCAGTTTGTTCCACTAATAAAAAAGACCATAAGAAAGCACAATCCATGAATAACGCGCGAAGTAATTCACTTAAAACGTAGAATTAAAAGATTGAGAAATTCCAACAAATCAAGCCCTGTCTCAGACTACTGCCAAAGGATTAATACAATGAACAAAGAACTGAAGGAAAAGACAAAAGAAGCAAAGCAGCACTTCTGTAAAACAACTCTTAGCAAATTTATCAAAGAATCGCCCCACAAATTCTGGCGCTATATAAGTGACAAATAAAACCCTCCAAGCCCTTTGCCATCGTACGAAGAAAAGAAGCAGGAGGTTGCGTTCAATGCATTTTTCAAATCCGTATTTCACTTCCAGAGAAACGCGTCACAAAAATGAACTTATCATACAATAATATTTCTGTGCAAATAATACCTTTATGTTCTCCTTTTTTCCGCGAGCTGTGCGCGAGTGGAACTGCCTTGATGAATCAGTGATTACACAAACAAGTACTGAGAAATTTTTGGCGCTAGCTGGCAAAAGTGTATTGTCAGGAAAGAAACTGTGATTTTTATTTCGTTTTTCTAACATTTTTGGTGTTTTCCGTGTATTTGCTTTCCCATGCATTTGTATTTCCATGTATTTGTATATTCCATGAATTTACTTGTACTTCTCGTGATCATGTAAGTAAGGAAAAGGTGATGATTACTTATGGGTTATCTTTGTTTTTGCTTTTTCCAACGCCTATTCTTATTGTCCCCATAATCTTCACTGTACTTTTTGCATACTGGGAAATAGTGTTTATGACTGGTTGACAGTTTGCCTACGACCAGAACCCACTCCTGTAAAAATCCCAGAAACAGGGATTGGCAGTATGGACAAATAAATAAATAAATAAATAAATAAATAAATAAATAAATAAATAAATAAATAAATAAATAAATAAATAAAACTATTGGCAGCACTGGTGCTGTTTGATGCTCTCCAGTGTTATTCTTCGTGTCTTCGTCGCGTCACTGGGCATTCAATGTTTTCGTTTCGTACAGTCAGGCCATCCTAGAGAGAAAATGAAACCATTATTTTAATTTAGTCCGTAAAGAAAATGAAGTGTCGCGTTTTGTCGCACGTGTACCTTGTTTGTTTATTTATTTATTTATTTATTTATTTATTTATTTTATTTATTTGTTTATTTATTATTTTTTTCAGTCCCCGAAAGCCCAGCAGGGCATTACATAGAGGAGGGGGAGATTAAAGCAAAACAGGGTCACAACTACGAACAGGATAAGAGGTGATGTTACCTGGATAAGCCAGAGTAACAATTAACATGGCAAGTAAGCTAGAATAACATAAGGGTAAATAGGCAAACGAACAAAATTCTAATTCAGTAGCAGTCGCAGTAGCAGAATGATAAAAGAAAGAAAAAACAAACAATGGTTGCTAAAATAATTTCCTTCTAAGAACAAAGGGCACACTTATTCCTGAACTTTGAATGAGATGAGATGAGTTGAAGCGTTAATCAGTTGCAATAAATAAATATTTACGCTACTCCTGGATGCTTGTCCGGTTCAGCTGCACAGTTATGAAAAGGATGACGTGTGAGCAGAATTTCGCGAATGTTTCACCATTCCACTTTCTCGTTCATAAAGGCTCACTTCATAAAGACTCAAGAAGTGCAGATCAGGCCGTTACGATCGTATTTGCAAAATATCAAGAGTCATGCGTGCCCTGTACGACACTGAAAATTCAAAGTCCGTTCGCTCTTTTGACAAATCCAGTCTCCTCCTCCACTCCACTGACACTCAAGGCGACGCTGTGACCAGACTGCCTCTAAACACTTAATTGATCTTGCCTTCTTATTCACGGGTGAATGGTGTACGTCATCCCTTCATCTACTAGTTGCTCTCACACTTTTTCACCTTAGGTGTTCACTGACGTCATGGACGCCATTTCGTGTTATGACGTGTAGCTTCAGCTGTTGAAGCGTTAGCAGGTGGCGATGAACCCTCTAGATATGCCTGTGGCCTTTCGCCGTATTTCATGCACCACAAAATGGCAGCGACTGTGACGTCGGTGCATCTACCTATTGCGTCGATTGTGTTGCTACAAAAATAATGTATATCTTAGCTTCTCGCCCTGGAGCCTTCATGTCTATGAATTCTGTAGGTTAAAGGTAAGGTATTTTAAGGGGAGCTTTCGGTCTATTTAACAAGTTCATTTCTTCCTATTTTGCCGCGCACATAGACGCAACGTCTCGGTAGAAAGCTGCTCAATTCCACACTTCCAAGAATGATAGTGGCGTTTCACGCATAACGCGTCGCACCGTCAGGTACTGCCTGGAGACAAGTTCACACGAGTGGCACACGTAAGAGCCGGTTTAAATGGGGAGTTTTAGCATGGTCGAATGTTAAACACGCCAACTACGGTAACTACGACCGTACCGCCAATAAGGCTTGGCAAGCACGGCAGCGGTAGAAGCGGCAAAGCGTTACCGTATACTGACCGCACGGCTGTCTGGTTGGGCTTAAACTCATTCTCACGACCCGCATTCCCTCCCCCCCCCCCCCCCCCCCGCCCCCCCCGCACACACACAAACCTGCACGTTTAAAAAAATTAAAGCCTTCTACAAATGCGACAGTGGGTCCCAATATGAGCAGGGTCCCTTCCATGCCAAAGGCGCCAGGGTTTACGCTCAAGCCTATCCGATTTCTTAAAAAAAGTTATTGCTTTTGTGGGGGTTTTTTCAGGACTACTCGCCCTCAGCAGAGGCCTTATATCGTCCATATCGTGCGGATGCAGCCTTTACTTTTCGCGAGACATTTAGTGGCTAAGCGCTGTGCATTGCTCAATTTTGTTTTTAAGGCGAAAGCCTTACTAGCCCCATTTGACGAAATTCCGTCGGCGAAAGTCTTTGTTCAGGCCGCGAGATGGTCCTAAGAAAATGCCACAGCAACAGCCGTCGTCTAGCTACCGCAAGTGCGACGACAGCATGCGCAACACATACCGAAAGCAGCCGATGTAGAACTCCACTAGAATGTATAACTTTCATCGCCTTTTTAGGCTGCACGCCACCAACGTAGTATAAAATTCAACGGTTAGGATTTTTGATGCAGTAATCTTCCCACAACTTGTACGCTAAACATGGGCTTAGGCGCTTCCGGCAGCCGCGATCCAGTCTGACTAAAATGTAGAGTTGCGCATAAACATGAATGCTCATTTAGAGTGTTGCTACAACACGAGTTTCATAGAGTAATAACCAGCAAGATGTATATGTGACTGTCTCTACCAGCATACGATACGGATAAGAAATTTGAAAGCCTCTATTAACTCACCTTTGTTACGCTCAGTTCTCTGTCACCATACTGCGTAACAAAGAGGACCGTAGCGCAATAATCAGACTGCACATGACTACGGTAACATAGCCTCGCAGTTTCCACAATTAATGAAATTTGGTCGTTATGTGCAGCAAATAAAACTAGGCGACCATGCTGCGCAGTATAGCTCAAATTTCGAGGAATTGCGAGGAATTGTAGGTGAAACACGCAGAACTCAGGGTTATTGCAGCAATCTCTGTCGTGGCGTTTGTACAGGAGATTCCGGGGGTCTAGTGGGGCAGGGAGGCTCATTTATTCACCAACCCGTGCTTTGCACCTGAGCGGATAGCAGCCGTCTCAAAGTCGGACAGGGTTCCTATAGTACACCAATAGCTTTAAAAAAAATTCTTTAAAGCCTCATTTGTCCTTTTTTTTTTTCAAATGGTTTTATGGGGATTTAGCGTCCCAAAGTGACTCAGGCTATAGGGACGCCGTAGTGAAGGGCTGCGGAAATTTCGATCACCTGGGGTTCCTTAACGTGCACTGAGATGTCACAGTACATGGACCTCTAGATTTTCACCTCCATCGAAATTCGATCGCTGCCGTCTGGCTCGAACCCGCGTCTTTCTGGTCAGCAGGCGAATGCCATAACCAGCTACCCAGCCACGGCAGCGGCCACTATGGACTTTTGTGAAAACGCGTTTCTCTAAAGCCTAATTAGTGAGCAAGCTCATTAATATTTCGCTGAATAACTGTTACTCGCAGTCGTTCTGAGCCCACTCGAAGCACCAATCACAGACATTATTCGTTTAATTAAATACATTACTTAAATCTTGTGCTTTAAAATTACACGCCTTTTATACGGAGCATTCGGCGCAAATAAATTGCTGACTAATGAAGACGCACTATATTTAACATCTTTCAGCAGGTAAGACTGTACTAAGTTCACCACATTGGTCAACAGCTAGGCTACAAGAAAGTTCAGTCTTTCTTACAGCGATGGCTGTCCTTTCAGCAATGGAAATGCATCCTCAGAAGCACAAAAACACCGCTTTGTTCCGAAAGGTACGATGGACTCAGCGTTACTCTTGGAAATAAAATTCCTGTACACCTACCTTCCTAGCTATATTCAGTCTGCAGCTGTTCTCGTGACTCTTTCTCCTCTAGTGCTGGGGAGTACAAAATAATGAAAAGAAATCTCACCAGCTTCCTGCAGACCAGCTGCTCTCTATGAAGGACTCTCGTTTCGGTTGTGAAAACTCACAAGGACGATCACTAAAACTCGAATGAGCATAAAAACAGCAAATGAGCAAAAAGGTGCTCCGGTTTGTTGGCTCTGTGAGGTTTGTTGGCTACACCGGCCATAGTGCTTTGTATAGTTCGCCTCGCATGTGCTTAACTTTTTTCTTTGAAATTTGCCCACTCCGTTCGTTCTGTGACATCATGTACCCTCAGCATCTCTTTTTCACAGTTGTTTTGTTCTCTACTGCCATCTGTTCCGAGGAACAGCGATCAGTTAGCGCTACACCACAGCCATTTTATGAATTTTGCATCGTGAAAAGCATGAGAGCCGACTCTGGGCGCACACGCCCGAAAAAAAGCACGGCGCAGTAGCGTCACAAGTGCAAGCAAGTCTTCTGCAAACGTAAGTAAAAAGGTGCGAGTTATGCAGAATACTGTGTTTACGACGGACCAGAATGACATGTTCCTTGCCGGGCTTTGAGCGCAGTGGCCGAACATTTAAGTTCAGCAGCATTGTTTACATGCACCCTAATAAGGCGAAGTCTTTGGAAACACCAGCTTTGAAATACAATCAGGCCATTTGTTCGAGGTGTTGTGGATAGCTATGAAGCTTAGCGGAGAGGACGACCATGATCAACGACTCCGCCGTGGACGACGCGAGACGTTCTCCTTGCCCTTAGTTTACGCGGCGGCTGAAGAATAATTACAGCTGTACTAAGGCCCCTTGTAATGCGTGCTTAAAGACAGTAACTGCTAAGTGCTAGCTGTCTTATGAAGATTTTTACCCCAAAGGGGCTACGGAGTACGTGTTCGAACACAATTTAATCTGCTATTGGAACAGTGACCTATGATTCAAAATTACTCAAGCGAGCAAAACTTAGGAAGAAAGGACATTTTAATGATTCATCTCAAGTCAAAGCATGTTAGGCTTAAGTCCTGTTTTCCAGATGCCTAATCTTCGTGCAGGTCTTTCTTGTGGGCTTTTCGAAGAATTGCACCTTGGTATAATAAAAGGAGGATTTCGCACGGTTCATTGTTGGGCCACCGTTCGCGAGCCGTTCAAGTGTGGCGCGCAGTGTCCGCTAATGTTCTCGTCTTGTTGCACCGTGCGTAGACAAGGATGCCGCTGCATGTATTGAGGGTGCCAAGTATATCTGATTATGACATGTAAGATAACCCAATGAAATACTTCGGCTGCTGAGCATATGCCAAAGAAAAGGCGCTTGTATTGACACAGTTCAGACGGCGTTGTGAAGGTTGTGATCACACTAAATTCCCTCTAGTTACAGCAGGGGATAGCCTCGTCTCAATAAATATTGGAGACGCCGCAGATATGCAGTAAGGCAACATCGCTGCACCTTTAGAAAAGGCATCGTTAAGAAACACTTCTGAAAAGGATCCAGTGCTAGCTGCATTAGTCTCAACTGCAGCAACTGTTAGCACAACCTCAAAGCAAGAGCACAATCGTTCTCTCGCGAAAGGGCGACACACTACAGGCAAACAAATGCAAACTGAAAATGCTAGTTCACTGTACTGAACAATTTTAATTTTTCGTTTTTATTAGCAAAAAAAATTTTATCGCAGGAAGCGCCGTGACCACAGCCGAAGCCTTGGTGCCATGTTGCAGTCTGTGGTGGTGTTTGGGTTAATTTTTTCGTACGCCGCAAGCAGCATCATCGTCACTACGACTGAGGGTTGCCTCCGCGGCAAGTCCCACAGGACACTTGAGAAAGACGTGCAGGTATTTTTGGGAATCCCGTACGCGAGGCCACCCACAGGAGAGCTGCGGTTCCAAAAACCTCAGCCCCCATCAACGTGGGATGAAGTGTACGATGCAACCAGAGCTAAGGACTCGTGCATGCAGACCCTGTTTCCACGACTCTTCGACGTACCGACAGGTCTGTCAGAGGACTGCCTCTACCTGAACGTGTGGACGCCATTGGCTTCGGAACGGTCGGAACTTCCAATCCTAGTCTGGCTGCATGGCGGAGCCTTCACAGCCGGCTCGGCGTACGAGGCTAGATACGACGGTTCGGCACTGGCAGCACTTAACGACGTCGTAGTTGTTTCCTGCAACTACCGTCTCTCCACTATGGGCTATTTGTACGCAAACCATACTGCGGCGCCGGGTAACTTGGCCATGTGGGACCAACTGCTCGCCTTACAATGGGTCCAAAGAAACATACGGTTCTTCGGCGGAGATCCCGATAGGGTCACCATATTCGGTGAGAGCTCCGGTGGCATGATGGCCCACGGTCATATTCTGTCACCACATAGTCGGGGTCTTTTTCGTCGCGTTTTCCTAATGAGCGGCACAATGAGCAGCGACTCATGTTTGGATTCGGCGTCCGATACCATAGCCAAAACCAACATCATCTCGACAGCCGTCGGCTGTGCTTCTAAGGACCTGGCAGTCGATCCCGTACAGGTGCTCGGCTGCCTTCGGAATCAACCAGCGGAAAAACTTTGCACCGTGAAAGCCGTGAAGTTTCGGCCAACGTTCGAGACGGAGTTCATACCCTGCCTTCCGTCATATGCCAGCGAGCAAGGATATTTTAACGAAGTTGAAGCAATGGTCAGCGTTACGGCCAAAGAGGGACCATTCGGTTTCCTCTTTCAGACCAGCGACAAAGTTCTTCAAGACGACTTGAGCTCTTTTGAAAAAGAGGAACTAAGAGCTTTAGTAGAAGGCGTTTTGCGGGTTTTGTTAAGGGACAGTGTCATTCCCCTCGCAATGAACTACTTGAAGGACGCTCCTCTCGATGACATGATCGCGCTAAGAGAAAGGGCGGCAGAGTTCTTGGGGAACTATTTATTCTACTGCCCGGCCAGGAGGTTTGCTGAGACGTACTCGACTAAGGGCACAGAAGTGTACGCCATGGTGTTCGCTCACCGGTCTAAGAAATCACAACAGCCAGAATGGTTTGGCACTACGCACATGGAGGAGTTGCCATTCGTGTTTGGCATTCCTTTCTCGGATCCGACTAATTACACCGACGAAGACAGAGAGTTCAGCGCGTACGTCATGAAGAGCCTGGCCGAGTTCGCCCGAACTGGGTACGTAAGCACCTTCTTTCTACTTTCGTACCGGCCTTAATACTACAGTGAGCACAACTTCGTGGAATTTATTTTCCTTTTAAAAATTGCCACAGTTCCCAGCACACTGTCTGTGGACTACTGCCCATGTTTAAAAGCTGAAATTGCTTGTTTTGTGGACTAGCTATAGGTGCGGACTTTACAGTATTTTTTTCTGCTTGCCGAATATCGCATGAAATTCTGAACACATCTCAGATTACGGTTCTTTATATCTGTGTGCTATGCTTGCGCATACATTTTTTATGCACTGGTTGCACACGTTGCTCCAGCGGGATAAATGCCGAGTGCTGATATTCTGGCGAAAAAAGTTTTTTCTTTCTAGCAAAAACTGAGCCTGCATAGTATACATCAGGTGTGGTCTGTATACCGGTAATTATGGCAATACTGTCTTTTTTGTGTATTTTGCGCTACGTGGACGTTTACTCTCCAACAAGACTTATTTATTGCTAGAAATCTGGGTTTAAAAACGTAAGTCCCCCCGGTCACTCGATGCAAACTTATGACGTCAAGACAGTAAAGAATACCGTGATCACCGTTACGAAGTGAATGGTGTTGTACTTTAGCCTCTGGGATCTGCATTCAGTCGGTCTTAATTTCGTCCCAGTGAAAACAGCGAGTGACGGCCACTCCTACGTTTCATTTTCTTGCGTTCTCTAGCCAATAAAAACTCATTTTCAGTGAAAGTAGCGTCTCTAAAATTAGAACTTGGTAGAACAGGCCAACTTCCGTTCGTAATCAGCGTACCTTTAAGAACTGCTTCCGCTCAAAATTTTTCCGCTCAAAAAGTATGGAGTGTGTGCCGTCGCACATCCGCACCGAGGCTGCGTTTAAAGTTCGCGCCATCTACAAAGCGTGCCTTTTATGTCGTTGCTCTGCACCTCACGACTGTCCTCTTACGCAGACGTAAGAAAAGGGAGTGGTCATGCCAATGTATGAATGTAGAGTCCAAAAGTGAAATAGGATAGACAATTTGCTCCCATCCGGGCATGGAGCTGAAAGGAGAGGCGGATCAGACAAGCCGATGAGTAGCTGCTATTGTATTGTGAGCCCTATAACCAGCCTGAATGTGAAAATCAGGCAGGGATAATTAGTCAGAAGGAACAGCGTCCGCAAGTTATCAGTAAAGAAAAAATTGAACAGCTCAGGATCTAGCTGAAGAACAGATATTCGGCCTTAACCGGAGGAAGATAATCGTAGAGTAAATGTGGTGTAGGGCAACCTTACCAATTTAATGACCGTGTAGGCAAGTAAAATAAGGGACCCGATAGCTTTACGAAGGCTGCTGGAAGTCTATATGTGAAAACGAAGGATCACACCAATAAAGGCCTGGGCATGAGCACCGCAGATGCGATAGAACTACCAGAAGTATTAAAGCAGGCCCGGGCGAGAGCTCTTTAGAGGTTTATGAGGCAGGCCTCTGACGTAATGGAGCGGATGAGACTGATGATGGGGACGATGAAAACGACTGCAGACGCGCTCAAGGTTCTGTCTGAGATGCTTTCACTGAGTTAGCCTTCAATGAGGCTCTCGCAGGGTGACACCAGGTGGAAATGCCGAAGACGGAAAACTTGTCATGCACGAATTGAGAGCGATGCCTAGAAAGAAAGCTTCATATCGCGCAAGGACGCAGAAAGATGCAGATCCACACGAAATTATTGTTACCGTCCTCTTTTCGAGAAGGGTGTGTATTCAGGGAAAAACGGGCTTATTTGACAGAGCGTCGTTGTCCTTCGCACGCATGCAGGTTGGGAATAAGGACAGCTGACCATTCAGTGTGCGTGTAGAATGAGACAAAACAGCATCCCTTCTGTTGTACGGCCTTGTTGCTGTTAACAAAACACCTGGCGCATCTAAGCGAATAAATATTGCTTTGCGACGCGGCTTCTTCCTCTTGTCCTGGCATAGGAGCCTATATATTCAAGGTCGACATGTTATGGTTTGGTTTCTGGTGGCTTAACGTCCCAAAGCGACTCAGGCTATGAAGGACGCCGTAGTGAAGGTTCCGGAAATTTCGACCACCTGGGGTTCTTTAACGTGCACTGACATCTCACAGTACGTGGACCTCTAGAATTTCACCTCCATGGAAATTCGACCGCCGTGGCCGGGATCGAACCCGCGTCTTCCGGGTCAGCAGCCGAGGTCCATAATTGAGCCACCGCGGCGTCGACATGTTATGTGCTCTGCTAAACCCACCACAGGATGCACTTGAAAGGTATAATCAATAGTGAGACCTTGAGGTGCCCTTAGTCGGGACGGCTTTTGTTGGATCTACTCGCGCGCACTATGGTCGGTAGATTATACGGCGTATTTGTTCGGTCATTCTTTATTGTCCGCATAATTATTTTTTACTTGGTTTTTGGGGAAAGGAAATGGCACAGTATCTGTTTCATATATCGTTGGACACCTGAACCGCGCCGTAAGGGAAGGGATAAAGGAGGGAGTGAAAGAAGAAAGGAGAGAAGAGGTGCCGTAGTGGAAGGCTCCGGAATAATTTCGACCTCCTGGGGATCTTTAACGTGCACTGACATCGCACAGCACACGGGCGCCTTAGCGTTTTTCTTCCATAAAAACGCAGCCGCCGCGGTCGGGTTCGCGTAATTATGCACATGAATCACTTTTGCTGCAGCGCAAGTGGCAGGACTAGTGATGGAGAGGAAATTGCATTAGCATGTCACCCTGATCGCTGCTGAAAGGCTGTAAACGAAAGCTATTCAGCTGCCTGAAGTTATTGTTATTCCAGAGAAACTCACGCTGGTGCAGGCTCATCGCCTATCTAGGTCAATCGTTCTACCTGTAAGGTGCGGTTTATTTGGAGGCGCTTTAGAACGGGAGCAGGGCCAACAGCAGTCCGAGATGAGCCAGTCCAGCCAGGAGCGTGCTGATGATGTCCTCCGGCTTAATGAACCAGTCGATGGCCATGCGGCTCGCGCCTTTGCCCGTCTTCTTCTTTACAAACAAATAAGAAAACTAAGGCGGATAGGTGATTGCAGGCTGAGGAAGAAGTGCTAAACCAGTCAAAGCGCTGTTAACTCTTATAAAAATGGTCTATACAGGGTATATAGACTTCTTATAGACCCTATTGCCTTCCTTTAGATAGTTTCTTCTGTCTATTCATAGTCTATAGACTGCCAAGAAAAAAAAGTCTACAAAAAGAGCATTGCCATAAATGTATAGATTGTATATAGACTGTGTATAGAACTTGTATTGCCTATAGTCTAGTTTAGAAAATTTGGCTGTAGAATATCTATAGACTTTATAGACAAAAGTCTACAGACTGTCTAAAGAAATTTTTGTAAACAGTGATCGTCAAGTTTTCGAGCGTCTTTTTTTTTGCAAACAACTTTTCATCACAGAAAGACCACAGACCAATCGCAGTACAGGCTCAGAGAGTTGTGTTCATGTGGCGCTAATCGTATCTCATATTACTGGATCGTCAAGAAAAGTGGGCACTAATTTTCAAGTTCGTTTATTTTGATTTGGCAGAGGTAAGTAACTTCGCTTAACGGAATGTGAAAAGTGCGTTAGCATTTTAACGAGGCTGATGACGTGGTGAAGGCAAGTAGGAGAAATGATGAATATTAGAATCAGTTATTAGAATACATACTTGCACTTTTCACGTACATGTGCGCTGCTGGGCACGTACTTTGAAAAAACAGAGCTCTTCCAGAACACAAAAGAACACCTGTTAAAACACTGAAATCTGTCTCATGGATTGCTATAATGTCACTTGTCGAACTAGCATGCTATTCATGGTGGACCGCAAAAGTAGCACGAAACACGTAAAATCACAATACAATTTCCAACAATAGGGCAGTGAAGATAATTTGTCATGAAAGTAGAAGAAGCTCCGGAATAATTTCGACCACCTGGGGATCTTTAGCATGCGGTGACATCGCACAGCACACGCTAAGGCGCCCGTGTGCTGTGCGATGTCAGTGCACGTCAAAGATCCCCAGGTGGTCGAAATTATTCCGGAGCCCTCCACTACGGCGCCTCTTTCTTCCTTTCTTCTTTCACTCCCTCCTTTATCCCTTCCCTTACGGCGGGGTTCAGGTGTCCAACGATATATAAGACAGATACTGCGCCATTTCCTTTCCCCCAAAACCAATTATTATTATTATTATTATTATTATTATTATTATTATTATTATTATTATTATTATTATTATTATTATTATTATTATTAACACAGAAAAAAATTGTTTTGTTATAGAAGAGGGGTTCTGCAGTAGCATCTGTTGCAGATGTATTGTCCGATTCATAAAGTTATCACAATAAAAGCACAGAGAAGAGACAGTCGGAAAAACGCTCTCAACCACAGCCGTTTCACGACACAAGTCATGGAAGTAAGCCTTGCTGCTCTTTCTTTTTCGCAGGAAACCAGTGCTCCCTGACGGCAACGAATGGCCCGCGTTCTCATCCGAGCGCCCTGACTTCCTGTGGCTTCAGCCAGGGAACTATAGCTGGGCCAAAAATTTTTCTGCGACGGCATGCGACGTGTTGAGGAAGCCTTCGTGAAGTTTACGACTCCGAACCGTCTTCTAGAAGGCCTTCGTCAAAGCGAGCGTCATTACAATATTTCATGCAACCGAAGCCACAGCTCACATGTGCAACTATTCTTTTATTTTTTGAGGCGATTTAATTACATTTTCTTTCACATTCATACAATCAGCCCTCTTGCGCACGTCGGCGCTGTGGTCTTGGAGATTTAAAACCCCAGCTAGAGTCCGGAGACAACTCAAGGATGTTAAATATTGCTAGGCTATGACTTAAGGCGCACTCGGCCTTCGGACAAGTAAATACCTAGAATTGTGAGCGACATTTAATACATATTAATTGCATAGATTTTAAGAAGGTGATCAATTGCAACGTAATAACAGTAGAGTGACATGCAGCGACTCCATGCCGAACAAAAAAAGTAGCGTATGCATTGCAGCTGATCATGAGTTCTCCATAGACGCAGAACAATGACAGCAAAAAATAACGTATCAGAATTTAACTTCATATTAATCTAAACCATCTAGAGTCCTGTAATTGTACCTCAAAGGTTGGTATGGTAGGGTGTAGTTGGGTTACAAGCTGCCAAATAAGCACTGTCGTTGAGAGTGCGTAAGCAGTACAAGGAACGCATGTGCAGTATGCTTCGCCATTCTCCAGAAAACAGGAGCGCTGAAACTACTGGATATTTAAAAAACGATAACTGTCTCTTTATCTGGCCACACAGGGCCATCAAATAAAAAGCAAAAAAGAAACCGCACGACTGCCGGAAATGGAGTGCAGGTGTTTTTCCTTAGCATTTGATGTTTAGCACCAACTTTGCTGGCCGGCAATCTGACATCCGGGAGACCTCATGCCACTGCGTGATTTTGAGCACAGTACGGGGGTTACTCTGTGCCAACTTGCGGGACTGACTTGCGCGTGGTTCGAGTGCGAACAAGAGTGCTGCAAACGCATGGCATGCTCGTTGCAGTGTGCACTACGCACAGCCTGCTCGATTTGAAGTTTATCACTGTCATTTCACTCGCAGCAGAAGAATAAACATCTAGAGTTGTGATGACCAGTTATTCTCTAATAAATGTGGCGTTACAAGGTACAAAGAGAGAGAGATATATAGCGGAAAATGGAAGGCAGGAATGCTAAATGCTAAATGGAATGCTAAACAGAACGGGAACAAAGTGGCTAGCTAACCCCCAAGTACTTCGTTCCCACTTTTTGTGAAAGTAATATTTTACAGCATTGTAATATGAGTATGCATAAGCCTGAAGTGACGACCTTCAAATTGCGACGACTGTACCTACATCTGCGTTAACACGGCTGCTACGCTTGATAAAAGCTGAACGGTCAGCCAGCGATAAAATTCCTGTGCTGCCATTTCTGGGCCGCGGATGTCGGTCTAGCGAAATTCGTACACTTCTGGAGCACGGCCTTTCCTCCCTTCTCTGTGTTTACCCCAAACAAGCAAGCCTCAAGTTGGATGCGCCACGTTTCTTGGCGGGAAAAGCAGTGAATCCGGGGCGCGTATTCGCCAACTGCAGCCTGCACAACCACAAGGATTGTAACCCTGTTTATGGACCACAGGGAATCAATAGTGTCAAAGGGGTTCACCTAAAAGCTATAACAAACCCAAGAGTATGTAAAATTGTATACGCAGCCGGTAAATTTGCGCTTTAAACCCAAAGTTAATTGGCCAGCAGTGAGACCAATTCATAACGAAAGACCGCAGAAAACATTCGCCGGAAAGCTTCCTAACCGACGTTACAAGCCACTAAGTATTCTGGCGTGCGACCTAAAAGAGAATGAACGCACTCAAGAACAGTGACGAGTAAAAATTTATTAAAAAATTACACGAAAGAAACCGGACTCGAAGCACTGTCCTCCACTCACAAAATCCGGCTCGAATCGAATACTCCACAGCGCCAAAGGCAAGCCAGTGTCTTGAATCTATTATTACAGCCAGTTTCAATGTGGCATGCCACCCGCCGGTAAGTGGCACTGCCATCGCTGCATCTGTACCGGCTGCATGGCAATATAGGAGTCCGGGGCCCACCAACTTGTTCCACGTTGTGTTATCGCAAGCATAGCATTTGTGCTCTTGTTAGCAGACACCTTTAACACAACGTGTACCGTGCTACCGTTACCGGGAGCCCGCGCGCCGTCAATGCGCATGCGCAGATCGCTTGCCTTGAGGTCGCCAGATGGCACCAGGTACCCTGCATTGTGGTACAGAGTGAGATAGATTAGGTTTCAAGTATAGTAAGGAAAAAATCTACAGTCATGGAATTTAATGATGAGGGCGGCGAGCATAGAATAGTGGAGCTCACGCTAGAAGTAGTGGATGAGTACAAGTATCTTGGGGTGTGGATAAATAACGGTGCTGAGTATCTGACAGAGCATGAAAAATATGTAATGAATAAAGCTAGTAGGAATGCAGCTGTCATGAAAAATAGGGCACTGTGGAATTACAATAGGTATGAAGTGGTAAGAGGGATCTGGAAAGCGGTGATGGTTTCTAGCCTGACTATCGGCAATGCGGTCCTGTGCATGAGACCAGATGTTCAAGCAAGGTAAGAAATTAAACACGTGGCGTAGGGAGGCTTGCTTTGGGAGCACATGGCAATACACCAAATCAGGGGGTAGCAGGGTGATATGGGATGGGCGTCGTTCGAGGGCAGAGATGCTAGCAGTAAGATAGCATTTGAGAAAAATGAGGGAAAAGCGGTGGGCTAGGAAAGTTTTCATATACCTGTACATAAGGAATGTTGACACGAAATGGAGAGAGCGAACTAGAAAATTTACAAGCAAATATCTGGACAGGAGTAAGGGGGCAACTCAGCAATTATCGGTTAAGAAAAAGGTTAAAGAAACAGAGAGAGTTCGGTGGAAAACAGGGATGCTGACGAAATCGGCACTGGGAACATACAGGATCTTTAAGCAGGAAATTGCCAAAGAAAATATCTATGTTAATTGTAGGGGACGCTCTTTGTTGTTTGAGGCCAGGACGGGAGTTTTGCGGACTAAGACATATAGAGACAGGTACCACGAGATAGACACGTTGTGCGATGCTTGTAGAGAGGAGGAGGAAACGGCTGAACACTTCATACTTTTCTGTAGAGGGCTTCACCCTGCAGTGGAAAGCCGCGGGGCTGATTTATTCAAAGCACTGGGGCTTTAGGACAGTGAAGGAAAAGTAGATTTTAAGGGGATAGAAGTATCCAAGCGAAGGTTATCTGACTGGTGGCAGAAATCAAGACACGAGTAAAATTTCCCAAGTCTGGGCTACGTGCCTTGAAGCACCGTCCGATTAAAAGGGTTCAGCCTTATCCATCTATCCATTCATTCATCCACCCTGCGCGCAAGCTGCCTCGTCAGGACCAACCAACTCGTGCGCGCTGTCGGTGGGCGGGCTCCCGCTAACTCGGTAACGGTAACAGTAACACGGTACACGGTGTGCTAAAGATCCCTAGTAGGTACCGCCACTATCGCACAGCTACGTCGTGCCTTTGGCCTTGATTCTGACGTTTAAATGAAAAAAAAATCGTTCTTTGGGCTATATTGTCACAAAGTGGTGACTGCAGTCCGGAGAGCAGAAAGGCTGCGAAAATGGTGTCTAAACAAAACATTTTATTTGGGCTGACTTGCGCCCACAATGGACTGAATCACTCAGCGGCGGCGTAGCAACAAGCGTGCTCGGCGGTCGTCGAACAGAATGCCCGCCGCTGTCGGCCGTGCTCAATTTAAAGCTGATAGCGAACTTTCGAGATAAAGCCTGCAAAGTTACTAGAACATCCGGAACAATGTAGAATCAGCTCTGCCTGGCTGCGATCGATCGAGATAAATCTGGCTGCGTCTTGCATCGCAAAGAAAGCGATAAAGCGGCGTGCCGACAGCTTTGAAGGATGAACAAACACTGCAAAGATTCGCGGCTTTATTTATTAGGTCCTTTTAGTCATCTGACGAGTATATGATCTATTTTGTATACGGTTTATAGGCCTCCTCACGTCAGACATCATTATCTAAGGTACAAATGCACATGTCCCCGGCCGCGGCGGTCTAATTTCGATGGAGCGCAATTCTCGAGGCCCGTGTCAGTGAGGTGGTCGAAATTTCCGGAACCCTTCACTACGCCGTCTCTCATTCTCGACTTTACATTCATAGATCCCTGGGAGTCCTCACAACACTCCTGGCGCCGTGATGCAGCGGTTAAGCGATGCGTCACTGCCCCGTGATGCCAGAAGCTGCCAGCGGTGCTGCTTGTGCGACCATGGTTGCTCTTCCTGACCAACCTCTCGCCAGTAATATAATTGCCACGTGCTACGATGGTCATTAAGCTCACAATCTGATGGGCAGACTGTGATGACGCTGAAAGGTCATATGACCTTGTTTTGCTATCCGTAGTTAAATTGTTTTGTTCGTGCCTCATTATTTGCTGAGGGAACACTGCGCCGAAGTAAACGATGCATTCAAATGTTGGTTTTGCCGTGTGAAAAAAGAGCGATATGACCAAAGATAAAAGTTGCATACGATCTTGAACGTCAGTGCTGCTGGCTGTGCTAGCAAGTGCTCCGCAAACCCAGTGCAGCTGCAGAAGAGGTAGCAAAAGAACTATGGAAATCATTCCAGCGTTTAGAAAATTGTTGCACTTGTGTCTTCAGGCAGCAGCCAAAGAAACGATGGAAATGTCACTTTCCAACTTGCGTCACGAACCATGTCTCGCGTGGTTTGTCTGTTGTACTGTAGATTAGCACCTAGAAAGAGAAAATAACCAAAGCAAAAAAATGACGGTCGATTTGCTTCAAGAAGTCTATTTCTTTTAATGTAAGTATTTCTCAAGTTAAACTGCGGATATAAGATTGTGCACGCATTTAGACTGTCGGAAGGTGGTAGTTTGAACAAACCAAACATCCCGCCTGATTTACGGCTGGGCTTAGTTTTCTGCACGCGCATTAGAGGGCGGGACCTGTCTATTTCTACCCTGCCGCGTTAACGTGATATTTCCGCGTTTTTGAACAGTCCCGCCATTTGTCAGTAATATTACAGACGAGGCTTTTCATGGAAACGAAAGCGACGGCTGAATAACGTAGGTGGCAAGCGAAAATACGTCAGTCTTGATATTATCTTGATATTATCTACAGATGGTGGAATATTACAATTCCACCATCTGTAGATAATATCAAGAATTTCGGAACAGTGTGCGTTAAATCCAGCGGGACCAGAATGCGTACGCGTGACTGCACTCGTGTTGAGGGCACACTGCACGTCAACTTGACGGTCGAAGAATTTTGTTAATCGTTAATCTGCTAGACCGCCGATCATCCTCGGACTCAAGGATCCTCGGAAATCGTTTAGTTGCTTGATGATCGAAGCCATCGAACGCAACTGTTTACAGCTACAAACTTATATCGCGGCTGCCGAGGTGCCCTTGTGGTGTATGTGCGGGCAGAAACCAAATGCCCGGGCTAAATAAAAGTTTATCTCTCTCTCTGTTTATGACAGTTGGTTAACTCACACCGAATCTTTCTTTTGCCTCTTGTTCCACTCCCACTGTGCAAGGTAGCAAACAAGAAAAAAAAAAAAGGGCTCTCAAGCTTCACACTCAATTCCCCCGTTTCTCTTTCTTCCTTCGGTGGCCTTCAAATCGATATCTAATCTTTGTGCCCTTCTTTTACTCTCTTCGACTCCCAGCACATCTTTCCAAGTGTCATATTTTACAACTTTGTCGTTTTTGTTAGTCATATTGTCACCCACCTCTTTCCAAATCTTAATTCTGCATTTCGTATTGATAACTGCCAGCCTGCTTTCAGGCTAATCCTTGCTGCCTGGCCTTGAACCACCTTTATGGTGTTATAAACAGGACAATGAAATTCCGCCTGTCACTCTTCTTTAAGTTTCTCGATGATTAGTCAGTCAGCATAGGGTGAAATGGCGAGTGTGTTGATTCCCCCCCCCCCCCCCCTCTCGGGCAATGCCCACTTTCTTGGAGCTGCCTGGCAGTCTGTCGCCGGACTTGCCCCGTGCAAAACGCGATGGGTAAGTGATGTCTCTTTTCTACGAACACGCATAAAGTAAAGTAGAATATCACTTTCTATTTGGATAAAACTCAATCCTACTCTGATGTTAATGTTCCTGTGCTTTCCGGAAGAGCATATTTGAGCAGTGCAATTGAAAAAATAATTTTTAGTCGCGAGTATACCGAGTTCGTGATCGTCTGAGGGTCATATCCCACATAATTCAACATATTTTTTTTTCTTTCCGCTCTCATTCCAAATGATGGCTGCTACAGGTGATGTGCATTTCTGTTTTGCCAAACCGCCTACTTGTGCACTATCCAGCGGTCCATCCCTAGATTTATTTTCTCGTGAGGTTATTTAAGGTGGGCCGTCATCATGCGATTACGCGGAAAGTACTAGAGATGTCAATTCACTGCAGCTCTTAGCTGTAAAATGCTGTCCAACACGTCATATACAAAGGTTCATGAAACTGAGGCATTATTTCTTTGTTTACACTTTCAGCATAGCAAGCGGGAATTATGAGTAAAACCGAAGTACGCTGTCTTTTCTTAGTAGCAATTTATTTTAGTAGGCAAATTTAGCAAACGAATTGTTTAAGCTCTTTCAAACGCGTTAGGGAAAATGGCTTTAAAACCAGATTCACGTTTAAACTCATTTCTTACGCCACACCCTGCGCGTGGAAGCAAATTTTATTTTTCAATGCGTTCGTGTTTTATTGGCTGTTGTTTTAACCCTGCAGCTTGGATGATGCTGATGTTGCTCCCTGCTTTCCTGTCGGGCCTGGCTAGTCGCGTGTGCGGGGCCAACTCGGTGGAGGCCCGCGTCGACACGCCCTTCTCGTGCGTGGGCCGACCGTATGGCTTCTACGCCGACACGACGCACGGCTGCCGCATCTTTCACATCTGCAACCCGCAGGTCGTCAACGGCGTCACGATCCCGAACAAGTTCAGCTACTACTGCCCCGAGGAGAAGGTGTTCGACCAGCTGCACTTCGCCTGCGTGCCGCCGAACGCGACCAGCCGGGAAGCCTGCCAGCAGGCCGAGCTCCATTACGGCATCAACGAGGCGTTCACCCTTCGCGAAGCCGTGCTGGCGTCGCGCGCCGCGGAAGGGGCCTTCAGCTGCGACCCGCTTCGGGAGGGACCTTACGCCGACGTGCGCTCGGGGTGCAGGTCGTACTACGTGTGCGCACGCGTTGCAGGCGCGGCGACCGCCTTCAGGATATCCTGCCCGATACCGACCGTGTTCGACCAGCGCACGTTGGAGTGCATCTACCCTGACTTGGCTACGCCCTGCGAAGACTCCCAGAAGTACTACAAGGTTTCTACGGCGCCCGGTACCAAGACAATGGGCAAGCCGACACCGGTGGTTAACCTGTCCCCGAGAGGAGACCTCTACCTTCCCGAGATGCCGGAGAGCTCGGTGTATCACTGCCCCGTCGGCAATAAGGTGCGTAGGAAGCTTTTCCTTTTCATTTGCAACCCTCAAGTCGCGCTAAGTTCCGCAGAAAGAGAACCGAGCTAAAAGCAAACAGCCACTTTCCTTTTCCTCAAGTGTGGCTAAAACCGGATTGCGACGTTTTCCTTGCTGCTGATTAACTACGATTTGAAATGGATCCTGATGCGTTGCCGACGCCAGTGCAAACAAACATGATTCAAATAGGCACGTGCAAACGATTTATTCTGTTTGTAAAAATATAAGTAGAAGGAAAAAGCAATACTCATCCAGTGATGAAACTGGGGGCTAGCGATCAGTACCGTGCTCTGCACACACGCTGGGCAACCTTCCATGAATTGATTTCATTGCCGGAGCAATTCGCACGAGTCACACGCTTTTTTTGCCTACAGCGTATAAAGACGCCGCGTGCAGAGCAGGTACAAACACACTTGGTCTCCTAAATCCTTACTGATGGTCCCCCCGTTTCTTCTTTTTGGCCCAGATACTAATCGATGGGTTCTTTTTTTTTTTTACCTAAAGCGTGTACAACACTGCTCACCCCTGAGATAGTTTGCAGAAAAGTGGGAAACGGTGGCCGTATCAAGATATCTGTATTGCCTCTGATTCGGTTCTACCTTTTACTTTCAGTGTGGTGCCTATGTTAACAAGCTGCACAAATCAGATCTCGTTCCTTGCCATTCATTTGCCCGGTTTAAAGCAAAACAATTCGAACTGGACAGCTAAATTATAGCCAGAGGCAACGGCCCTTAATTATTGTCGCCTTATATCCACTGCGGAGATTTTCCGCTCATTTGGATGCCATCATCTTGCAATTAGTGGGTATTCATGTGACGTCATAGTCGGCATTTTGCCGTACAGCACGCAACATCAAGCGGTGCATGCCGGAGCAGGTGATGCATGCTCTATCGCCATATCTGATGTCCAGCATTCTTGGACAAAAATTTTGAATGCTGGAAAATTGTAAAGTACTATTATGTAAATATTGAAGGTGATGATCCGTTCTTCCGTTCTGTAGCAAAATCTTTCGTCTAAGGTTCTCCCACCGCTCACATCGAGCAGTTAAGACTGCCACAGAAGACCACTGGGGACCTCTTTTGCCGATTGCAAAAACGTTCATAAGAAAAAAGCAAGCCCGCCGACGGGAAATCTGCGGATATATTGATTGCCATAGTGAAACCTTACAATACATATAAAAAACTGCGTTCATAAACTCTTTTCCGCTCAAAAATGCTATTGTTCAGAATTGTTGGGCATAATATGCAAACTAGGAGTAAAACCTGCGTGATGGAATTTCGTCACAGGACTGTTTAGTGAATGTATATATTGCAGTTGTATACCTTGCATGCGCTGTATAGATGCCACAGTGACACTTGCTGCTCCCATAAAAAAACATCCACTGGAACGTGTCGTGAAATGTTAATTTACCCATGTCACATTCTTTTCTCACTTATATGTTGCCTTCGGGGCGGACCAGCTGCTCTCCTCAGAAGTTGTGATGGCGGGCCTTGGACTGAACAACGTCATGGCGCTGCATGCGCCAACGGCGTCCAACGGGCGGCCCGTCCAGAAGCCACCGTCTTCCAACTTCAGCTGCGACGGGCGCCAGTACGGCTACTACGCAGACGTGGAACTCGGCTGCGTCTACTTCCACGTGTGCTCTGTGAGGGCCGGAAGCCAGGGGCAGCGGGAGTTCGAGAGGCACACGTTTCGCTGCGAGGACGACACCGTGTTCGACCAGGAACAGTTCGAGTGCCGCTACCGGGACGAGGCGCTGCCGTGCGAGCGAGCGGAGGACTACTACGGGGACAATTCCCTCTGGAACAAGTGAACGAGGGTTGCAGGTGGTGAAATCGTTTCGACGCTGCTGTGGAGACCGATGAAAAGGAGAGTGCAATACTGTGTGCGTGGTGAATTGAAAGTAGGTTGTTTTTAATTCAGTGACGACAGGTTCACCCAATGTTTCGGTGCACGTGCTGATGTCCCCAAGTGTAGGTGTCTCGATGTACAGTTCCTCGGCTAGGAGCACAAGTCAATTTAGACACCTCAAAATATTTTAGCCTAAAGCAGTGTTTTCGCGGTTCAGAGACATCAGAGCCTTCAATATTGCTTCCGTAGAGCGAAGGCTTATTTCACATCAAATTTTCGCGTTCTATCATACAGACCCGACGCAATCCTTGGGATCCAAAGCGGTGTTCCCCAAAGAACAATGTGTCGTTACCTTAGTACAGGAACTTTTCATCGAGGCACCTCACCTCCAAGGAGACGGAAACGCTATAACGCAGCCTAGTGACCGGACGGAGAAGCTTTGAGCTGAGTGAGCTGAGTTAAGATGTCATGGTGCATAGTACACATAAGTCATGCGTGCGCAAACGTCGAAATGCTGCGTCAACGTCGATCTGGCCAAAGCGGCTCTTCCAGGAAGCTTTCCGAGCAGCTTGTCGACAGAAGTGGCACCTGGTCATTGAAGGTTGCGCTATCCCTGCCCCTTCTTTCCTGGAACGCTTGGCTTCCCTCAGATCAGCTTTATCAGGAGCAGGCCGAGGGATCTGAGCGCTGTGATCTGAATAAACTCTGTTATTTCTCTGCTGGTGCTCAGTGGTAATGCCCAAGGAAATAAGTCTGCATAAATTAGTAAATTAGGTCTGACGATGGTTGAACGGGTGTGCATTTTGTGCGAGCCGCGACAGTGAGAGGACGCCAGGTAACTACCTTCCTTCTTCCCTCTTTGTTGTCGCCATCTTGCCCCCGTCAGCCGCACGACCAATCCAGACCCCAAGGGTCGCAGATCCAGCAGCCAGCGATTTTGGGGAACCCAATAAACGTTTGGGGCCTCGGGCAAAGCGTCCTGTTCCGTGCTGTCCTTATTTCGCATTTCCGCTGCGCCGTCGTGAACGGCCGCTCGTGGTGCGCGATACCGGGAGCTCGCAGTTCGCGGCCGAGACCTCAAAGGAGTCTCAGCGGCCCGGTAAGAACCCCCACAAGGAGCGCTTAAATAATTGAAGATGTTTAACCAGCCAGCTAGGGTTTTGTCCTTCTTATCAGGGGCTGTATCTTTCGAGCGCTGAGCCCGAGGTGAGCGGTTCGATTCCCGGCTGACACGGATGCATTTCTATGGAGATGACATGCAAAGACACTCATGTACTGAGATTTGGGCTTCGAGTTGAAGAAGCCGTGGTAACAGACAAGTGTAAAGGATTCGGTTGCATTGGGGAGCCATCAGAGCGGTGTCGCACAGTAGAGGTAGGTATTGACAGGTCCATCATGGCGTTTGTTTGTTAACGTAGTGGCTAGTATTTGAAATGGGTTGGTTAGAAACTGTGGCCGGTATTTGAATTGGGTTAGTTATAAACTGCGTTCCGTCTTCTCTTTTGAAACATTTTCCGGAGTAAGTGTGCCCGCTCATACACTGTAGTTCTGAAAATGGCGTGCACGGGAGTCCGTAGCGTACGGGCTCAGATGTTGATTCACGGGCGCTCAACGATTTCAATATGAATTTGAAATAAGACAACTTGGGCATTAAATAAGCGGCAATAGGATTTGTGTCCGTAACAGAGACGTTAAAAAATTTGCATCCCGGGCAGTGGGCAGGCAAACACGCGGCGAATGGCGCTGTAACTGATTTTGTTGCAAACGTTGAGGATCCTATATTTGCCTACTGTCTACAATGTTGGCGCGACGAAAAGCGTAATGCTCAGCGTCACTGCACGTTAAGCTGAATATCACCCTAATACGGGGATTCAGCAAAGGCAGAAGTTACCCCTCCATTAACAGAATGCATATGGAGGCCGTTTAATACGGTGACGAAAGCTTCACTCCTATTTGAGAAAGGGTGAGTTTCGGCCCGCTTGAAGGTTTTAAGGGTTGTGGTATAGGATTACAATAATCCGAGGATCTAAAATTCTGTGCCGATACGTAAAATGGCGAAGGATTTGCCTCTGCGGTCGTTTCTGAAAATGGTCCACTGCTGCCAGCTCCGTAGTCATTTACGTAGTACAACCAGCGGCATGATGTCTCGTCACAGAGCTGTTTTTATCGTCGGAGAGATGCCAACACTTGCGGTGGTGCAGAGAAGGCAGCGCTGTCTAGTGATCACCTGGAAGATCAACATAGACTGATCGACCGGGCCTGTATCGTCGCAGCAGCCGCAGGGGCCTTCGACTAGGAGCTCTGCCCACAGAGCTCGCCATGACCTCTAGTAAGCAATAAAAGTTTTTCGTCCATTCATTCACTGCGGCGTGGCCATACGTGCGAAGGAAGGATTCATGTTTTTTGCTATTTCCATCATGTTGAACCTCTTCTTTGATAAAGGAAGGCTAAATGGCTCTTTAAGCACCCAAATGTGCATTTATATTCGCTTATCCTTTTAAATACGCTTTATTAAGTGAAGTAGACGATATTTTAGCTTTCACTGCTCATCTAGCAACATCTTCGACCATGACCAGAGCTCTAAGCGCCTTCTAGCACTAGGGTTAGCCTTTCGAATATCTTCGCCCAGAGCTGGACTTTGTCACTTGTATGTTGTAATTTCAAGTTACAACAGCTTAAGTTTTGGTCATGATTTAAAGCTGAGTATGATTAAGCAAAAATGAAGCACTTTATTTCTTCTAAATACTCGCGCTCCGTGATAGGAAGTTATATTTAGGAGGACAACCTTACTGCATTTCCTGCCAGCACCACTGCAAGCGATTACAAATCAGGTAAATCCTCTCCACAGTGCTCCGCACCAGAAATTTTCGCAGTTCTTTGGGGACTTCGCTTTATTTCGACTCATCGAAGTTCCGGTTGGCGCCATTTTCTTTTAATAGTCAATGCGTTTTTTTAAAAGTCAGCACTCGTTTCATTCGCTTGCAAACAGTTCGCGCTTGCCGCACAAATAGTCATCACTGCGAGCGCAAGCCTTCAAATGGCGTTCAACATTTAATTGTGCTGAAGACACGATAGATGGCAACACTGTTTCATAATGGTTCATTGCTGACCTAGCCGCCTGAGCTTGGAGGCCTCATGGTCCAGACTTGCTAGTTAACTGTGATGCGCGCAGCTAACACCAAAGTTACCCAAAGTGTGACACCCCGATGTTGAAGCTGAGCACCGCCTCCCCTCGATCATAATCCAGCGAGCAAACCGTTGATATTTTTCTGTTCCTAGGCACTCATTGCCTCCTGTCGCTAACTAAAAAGGGGTAACAAAATGTCACTTGCATCCTTTCCACCCCACTTTTTGACAACGGTGTTCAAGCAGTGCTTCTGAGAATCTATTTTTTTTTTTCCGCGAGACATTTACTCTGCGTTGTTCAAATGAGGCAAGTTTCATGAAAACTGCGAGTACTATGCAAAGAGCAACGCCTGTACGGCTGAGGGAAACAAGAGGGTTTTCGAGGCATCGATTCTGGACTCAGGCATTACTAGTTTTCGTTTACCTCTGGTTCTTCTACAATATCGTTAGTGCCAAAGCACAGCAGTACCATGTCTTAGAGGGCAACTCTGAGGATTTTCGAACATGTTTAGTTGATCACGTTAAAACATCACATTAAGGTCCTTTAGTGTGCTGTCTCTCCGTCACCACAAACCATTTTTTTTTTCAAAAATACTACGTGGAACCGTTTTAAAATAGCAAAAATAGCAAACCGGGATTCAGATTGTTTTGGCGAGGACGTTATTACAACATTACTACAAAAACACTAGCGCGCGCGCTGAATGGCTGAAGTAGCGACTGAAAATTATTAATCGTTTTATAAAATGCCTCACACGACACAGTACAAGCTTCAAGATTAGTGAAGCCGGAAGCGCGTATTATCGTACGGGGAATTTTTGTGACGTCGAAAGCATAGTCTTTACTTCAAAATTCAACTGAGCTGAAGCCCCGGAAACGGGCAAAAAATTAAAATAGATAGGTGCCAGAATGAAATCTACCGTGGTTGCAAAACTTGCCGGATGTAGTCAGAAAGGAGAGCAAAGCCTACTGTATAAGCTTCGTTAGACTGTGGTGACCTCAAAAAAACCCGGAGCTGCTCAATTTACAGCACATACCCGAAAGCGAACTATTGGCGCCCAATGGTATATCTTCGCGCTAGGTGCTATTTATTAGGTGATAATTTAAAGAAAATGGACTGACTGAGCACTGGTATCTGAAGCAGCTAATTTCATAAACCAATGTGCAACTTCAAGCCGACGGCCGTAACACGACCATGGACTAGAAATACTAGATGGCAGCTCGATCCTCCGCCAGCTGTGTGCTCAAGGTCGCTTCGGAGTCAGCGCTGGGGTAAACAAGAGCGCCGACGTCTTGGCTCTCTTGCTTGTTTGTTTCTTTTTTGCGTGCTTATTAGCGAAGCAGGATACGCTGCATCCTCTCGTACTCATGGGAGCGTCTGGTGTGATGGGGCGCTCCGCACCACGGCTCTGGGACGAAGGCCTGCATGATCCCTTAGAGACGCAAACCTACTCAACAGCTGGCGAGACGACTTATGCTTTACTGAGCTACCTCAACACACTGCTATCGCTCCAGAAGTAAATCTGCTGAACTGTTTTCCTGCTTTAAGGGCCACGAAGCCAAACCGGCGCAGTTATGACACCCCAGTAAGGAATGTTCAGCTTGGGTAACAAATGCGAGCTCAGAGCCCGTAGCAAAATAAACGCCTGATCATGCGCCTCCACAATAGCTAGGACTGACTGACTGATGTTGCTGAGAGGAAGTAGGAAAAGGAAAGAGCACGGGCCTGCTTACTGGCTCGAGCCGAGCCACGCTCGCTGCCACGTGCTGAAAGTAGGAGACTTAAAAGGATAGGAGGGAAAGATAGAAAAGGCGCCGCGCGTTAATAGGCCCATAGGCCCCGGGCCGATCCCGGAGGCAGTGCAATACCGGGCCGACCCGTGCCAGAGTGCGTCTAGCACTCCGTCATATTCCAAAAATAAGTTTAATATCTTGGGTCCAAATAGGACCCGTATCAGATGTTAAATCAGGTATCAGGTATCAGGTCCCTCCAGCATATTAGCTAGAAGAAGAATAACATGCTGCTGCTTGTAAACACAAGGCCGCTATGCGCAGGAGCACCTATTCTCCTCCATTTCCACTGGTTGAAAATGCAACCGCTTACTCCTAGTGCGCATGCCCGGTTCATGATAGTGACAGGCGCATGCGACAGATGGAGGCAGCTGTCAAGTGCACACGCAACTTCACAGGCGCAGCTCGCCCCTCGTTGAACCAGACCGCTCCTGCGTCTCCCATGTGCGTTTGTTTTGAATCAGTAGCAGACGAATTTTCATCACTCCTTAGAGGGCGCCACATATTGTGAAAAAGGCGGATTTCGGCAGCGGCCGCATGCCGGCGCCATTACACCAATCAGTTGCGCCGCGCTTTCAAGAAACCAATCAGGAATTTTTCGCTCGCGGGTTTTTCGCTGAGGCCAACACCTACGACGCCGCTTTTTTTCTGCGACAAGGGACCGTTGAGCTACCGCTGAAAATGTTTTAACGCGATAGCTTTAGCACCCCATGTCAGAAAAAAATTGTCCGGTGTGGGCGTTGGCGACTGTTTGAAGCCTCGCAGCCGGCTTCGCAGAATGACCAATTCCGCATGTACTATGGACATTAAATCATGGACATGCATGCTATCACGTCATACCGTTAAGGTGGAGTTCATGTGTCCTCTCCAGTTTTTGGGGAGGGGAAAGGGTGCACTAACTGTTACTCATCTCGGTACATCCAGGAGGAGGAAAAACACTTATTAAGAGCATAAACACTCGGTGGGTTCAGTAGAAGAACCCATTGATCGCCATCATAATCCGGCCCCTCTCAACCAACGATTTCTGGTCGAATGGACTGTGCCTATGAATGGTTGCCTCCCAGCGCTCATATGTCGGACCGGGATTTCTGTCCAAGTCTGGGTCTTCTTGACATTCCCAAGCTGTGTGAAAGAGTGTGCCAACTGCTCCACAGAAGGGGCGGGAAGAATAGTATGTGTCTGGATACCATTTACTCATTAAGTAGGGATGGGGCAGAGTATTAGTTTGCAGTCGCCTGATAATGTGCTCTTCACATTTGCTAAGGGTTTTGTGAGGAAGAGGATATTTGCTTCTTATGATATTATAGTACTCCGTAATTTCTGCGCAGCTTAGTAAGTATCAGGTGTTGCTAATGGTGTTAGAGAGAGGCTGCGCCCGAAAAGCACACCATGTGGGAAAGGTTGAAGGAATCATTCGGAATTCACCTGCTAGGTAGCCTGAATGGGTGTGAATTGTAGGAGTCACATTTGTATTCATTTCGAAACAATGTGATTTGTGAAAAACTCTAGCTTCAGTTAGCTCTGGTATTTTTCCCACTGTGTACTGATTACTATATGCATTTGTCTGCATGTACTCAGGAGCCAGAACTTTCAGATCAGAATGTGAGGAAGGTGGGCGGAGAAAAAGAGGGCGCTAATGCGTGACTTTCAGCCAGCTTTGAGCAATTCCTTGCCTCTAATTTTTAAACTTTTGCTGGAAGAATATTAGCAAAAGCATCGCTTGATAAACAAATGCCTAGAGCATGTGAGCCTTAGCGTTTGGCTTTCGCATAAATCGAACTATAGGGCAGAAGTGGACCGAGTGCCTAGTGTATCGAATTCGCGGCATATCGATTTCTCAAGTGTTAGCAGAATTAAAAAAATATATTCACTTTTGAATCTAGGTATATTAGCTAATTTGATCATTAAGCGCTATAAGAGAATATAAAATTGCCACTTGTGCATTGTATCTCTTTACTGAAGTCCATCGTCAGGCCACTCATAACAATTATTAACTTTGTTTAGCACGGGACCCTGTTCCTTTTAAATTTTTGTTCATTTGGTTTAATTATTGTTAAAACATTTATTTCACATCCTGCCTTTACGCTGAAGCTGCTAAATCCTTCAAATTATACGCACACTTGCCGCGTCGATTGATATTGCTATCATAAGGAGGCTGCAAAGAGACGCTCTGCATTATGGGAAGTTGCCTTTGCGGCTGTACGCAACACAGAATTTGAAGTTGTGGCAACTAATGTGAACACCTCGCCTTTCGACACAAGTGAGTATAAACTTAAGCGGTCTTCTCCTCCAAAAATAAAGACGACGAGTCTAGATCTGGGATAAGTTTTGTTTTATTGAACCAATCCCACTACTCTCTTTCAATATGAACTCCTATCGCGTATTTTTGAGATGATCATTATATGTACATCGGTGAATGGATGTCTATTTACAAAGCGTCATCTTTCCGCATCTTCTCGTAGAGGGATTTCAGTTCGTCTAGGTCCATATAACAGCCTTTCAGGTGCCTGCAACGACAAGACAAACGACCGTAATGTAGCGCACAGATTTCAGCTGCGGAAAGCTTTCGTCATAATAGCAACATAAACTGACACCATAGTGTTGAACTTTTGGAACATCATGAGTTGTTTAAACGTAATGTATAGTCTCTGCGGTGACTGTTAGCGCAGTTTTTCTATTTCGCACACTTCTTGACGCGACGAGCATATACAAGGGTGCGAGGCGTCGCTGCTTCAGATTAGAAGTACACTTCAACAGTCCTATTTGTTTATTTGCCCTCTCGGCAAAAGGGATTACAACCTAAGTGCACAGCGTATAAGTGCAGTGATGAAATATGGGCTTATGCTACTCTGTTACTTAAACATGACGTGCCTATAGTTTTAATTCACACCCAGAGCCAGGCCGCATTCAGAGGTACGCAAAGGATAAAGAGAGAAAAGAGCATTACACCGTGAGAGTTCAGGGCATGTTACATTGGTGACAGTAATCACTCTGCACAAGAAGGAAGCTGGGCTGCTCACCTGTCGACCTTGGTGGGATCGTAGGCAGTTCTTCCGTGCAGGATCCTGCGGTTGTTCATCACGACCAGGTCGCCGGGGCTCAGGTAGAAGGAGTACTGGAGCGTGCTCCGCTCGACGCGCTGGGCGAACAGCCGCAGCGCCTCGTAGTAGGTGGCCACCTTGTCCTGGGGCAGCAGCGGGGGCCTCATGGAGAACATGCTGTAGTGGATGTCCTTCAGCTTGCCCATGTAGTCTACGCTGATCACGGGCCACGTCTCGCGGAACCACCTCTGCGGGCCGTAATAGAATCACACGTGGGTTACTTCACTGTTGGCTTTCCTCTAAAATGGAATCTAAAGTTGCTACAGTTTCCATGCGTGCGCGTTAAAAGCGCTGTCCCACTGCATTCTGCCGGAATTACGTGGACAACGTGATGTTGCCATTCAGCATGATGTTGCTACATGCCTACAGCAAAGCCCTTTGCGGTCCCTTAAAGGGTCCCTGAAATGTCTGTTTGAGGTTGGCTATAAAATGCTCGCATTATGTAGAGTACAGGCCAACGAGCGTTCATGCCGCGTACAAGACCTCAAAAGCTAGCCGATAATTTACAGTACAATTTTAAACTCCTGCTTCCGCGCCTAGCGGCGACCTGCGGTGCTGCACTTTCGCCTGAATCCGCGCTCGTTACGTCATGTAGCGCTCGTTACATAAGCAGCGGGCTGCTAGCATCGGTTCGCGCGCGTCGGCAGCCGAGGAGGGGGCTAGTGCGAGAAGCCGCCAGAGGAGCGCCGACATTCCAGCGTGTAAAAAGTGACTAGAGGAGATGGAAAGGCGCCAAGACGCAGAAATTCAAATTTTGACTACAGATAACTCAGCTTGCACAAAGCGCAACTAAAATATTCTTGCTGGAGGATATTTGTGAAGCGGCGTCCTTTAGCATCCTAGACACACCGCATCTTTGTTGAGACCCCCTTTCACAGCCCCTTTAAAGCTGCATATCTATGGCCATCATCGTCATTAGCCTGATTACGCCCACTGCCGGACAAAGGTTCTTCCATATCTCTCCAATGAGGCCTGCCCTGTGCCAGCTGCGGAAACCTTATTGCCACATAGTTCTTAATCTCATCCGCTCACCTAACTTTTGGCCAACCCCTGTTACGCTTGCTCCTCTTGGTGTCCAGTCCGTTACCCTCAACGACCAGGCAGCATTGCCTTCAGGAAGTCATAAATTGAGCTTGTAGTGGATGTTGAGCGAATGACAGAACTCTTCCAAGAAACTAGATTCTACACTGTCGGCCATGACTGCTTAATGTGAAGGCGCACTATGTCAACAGGACACTTGGCAATGTTTTAGGAGTATGTAGTGTACTCTGTTGAGGATTTCCCAGCGGCTGCCATAGCACTAATGGAACACAGTCGGTATAAACTACAACCGCTAAAAAAAAAGAAACCACTCACGTCTCTCTCGGCATCCAGGAATGAGAACATCACGGGGGTCGTCGAGAGGATCTTGAAGTGCTCGGGGTAGTTGTAGCGCAGCCATTGGGCCGCGTAGAAGCCGTCCACGAAGAAGGACTTGCCGCCGGCCTCCTGTCCACACTTGGCCGGGTCGGCGGCTTTGAGACAGTGCAGCAGCTGTACACCGGGGGCTCGTTCCCTGTACGCCAGGTCGGTGTGGTGGCTGAACTCCACTCCGGTGTACGACAGGTGCGTCTTGGGGTCGGCGTTGTAGCGCACGTCGAAGGTCTGGCCGTACCCGGTCTCCCGGATGTAGCCCATGCGCCGCGCGACACTGATGATCTCGTGCTCGTGCAGCGGCACTCCTGCAATGCAAGTAGGACACATATCAGCATAAAAGCGTTTTGTCCAACCTCCTTGTGGTGACGTGTCTGAGTTCAAAAACTCACGGAGGTTTCGATAACAAATGCGACATAATGTAAGACTTCTAGTCTGTACCTCAAATAAACTCCTCCTTGGGTTCCTGCCAAGGTGAACTACGTAAACCAACAATTATCTGGGCAGTGTAGTGGCTCAGAAGCCGAGTTTTCTCATTTTGTGCTATGGATTTACTTTTCACTTATTTTGGGCGTTGCTGCCCTCTGCTTTTGCTGCTAGTAATGGCTCGTCTTGTACTTTGGCACTGGCCCGTGAAGACGTCCGTTTTCTTTCGAGCTACAAGGGAAATGACTTAGCACATGTCTATTTCTGTGCATCAGTGCATCAATCATTTCAGTGGCACCCTCTGTTTATAGTGCTCTCTTTGGTTGAGCTCGCCGAAATATACGATCAGTTCTGCGCGCCATTTATTATGTGAGCGTGCAATAAATGTATCGTAGTAAAAGTGCGTGTGTTAACATCTCCATCACTAAGGTACGGGGACGTTGAGACAAAGAGAATGGAGTGAATTTACCTTTTAGGATAGAGATGCCGTATTTGCAGACGTTCTTCAGCATTTTCTTGAGACCCGCTCGGGTGCCCATGAAGTCCTCGTACTCCAACTCAGGAGGGTTTTCCTCGATTTCATCCCGGTTCCATAGGATCACGGACGACTTCTTGTTTATGTATGCTTCATCGGTGATCTCGTCATGTGGTTGTGGCACAGCCATCGGTGCGGCGTCAGAAGTGGAAGCAGTGGTCGCCACAGCTGGTTCGGTGCGCTCTCTGCAGATAAGGAGAGCTAATATTACACCACACGGTAATTCCGCAGAGAAGATGGCTAATGAGCAAAGTTGTACACCCAGACATTGAGCAGACGGGCACTGGTACCAATTTTTCTTGCGCCAATTTTCAGCTCTAATTAGTGGTTATAGGCATGCCAATTGTACTGCTAAAGAATCAGCACAGTAGTTGAGTGGCAAGCTTCTTTCAGCAGTAATGTTTCGAAATGAGACGCCCGGAGCTATTCTGATTTTTAAAGGGTTGTATAAATTTACTAGAACTGCGTATTAACAGTTCCCCAGTTCTCTTTCTGTGCCATGCAGTGTGTCTCACTTTGAATCGTCAGCGTCAAAGATCTCTTGAAGATGAGAGGAACACTCGTCCCGACCCCACTGAAGCTTAGGACCCCCAGAGGAGCCAGGGAACCCCACTACGCGGCTTAGAAGCAAACCCCTTGGGGTGAACATTCGTGACAGGTGCTACGGCCACTTACGCTTCTCGCTCCTTGGGCTGAAAGACCTGCGTGAACTGGTGGAGCCACTCGGCCGAGTAGGTGCTGGCGTGGGGCGGCCGGCGCGCTGCCTGCGGCCAGAAGACCTCCAGGAGCTGCGCGTTGTTCTCGACGTCCCACGAGAGCGGCTGGATTTTGGGGTCGATCTGGGCGCTGTTGAGCTGCTTCTCCTGCGTGGGTGGGTGCACGCACGCCTGGCAGCGGCAGCTGTCCCGCAGCTGCAAGCATCGAAGGACACTTGCGGTGAGTAATCATGCAGCTACTGCACTGGGCAGTGGACCCTTTAAACCGCATTAAGCTAGAGGTGCGGACAAGTGTAAGGACAGCACAGCGAGCAGACATAAGGGGGATTTTTTTTAATGCTGCTTCTGAAGACAGAGCAAAAGGGAGCTAGGACAAACAATGCACTAATGACAGGACCGGCGCCTTCATTTATGTTTTCCTTGTTCCTGTGCCTTTTTGCGCCGCTCTCTGAATACGTTACAATCAAATACGAGCCAACTAGCCGAAACCGAAGTATTCACAAAGAAGAATGTTCGGGGCAACGGTAAGTCCCCAGCAGCGTATTACTAACGCACACAAGAGAACGGTATGGGGGTTGGCGTTTCATAAGAAAGCGGCACGTATCGGGGAACTAGCGCAAGCTAACGATTTCCTAGATGTGCTTAAGAGGAGAAAAGGTACTTTGGTGGTGTGTTATGGCTATACGGTGGACAGCAAGGGGAAACCACGCAGGGGGCCTAAGGGCTGCCGAGAGCCAAGCTGGCAGGCAAGGTTAAGAAATTGTCTGGGTTAGTCTGTCTGCAGCTTTTATAGGACAGGGCTAATTAGATTATTACGATGATGGTGAGCAATTTGGACTTGAAGTGCTCTGTGTCTACTGTGTTGTGCTTAATTACATGTGTGCTTGTACACTTTTTTTTTCTCGTATTCAATTGAACAGGTATCTTCGAGAAAGCTGCATCGAGCAATGCCTCGACTGCGGGCTTCAGCTCAAGAGCATCGCAAAATAAAAGTAATTTGCATGTACAGTATGTGCACATGTCGGCTCGGGTAGGCTGTCAGGGTACATACCCACGTGCTGCTGAACTGGCACTTGCTGTTGTCGGAAAAGGTGACGCAAAGGGTGTTCTCGCTGGATTTGTACACATCTTTGATCTTTGGAGGGGGAAGTGAGATTTCTTCAAGTTCTTCGGCGAGGACGGTGCTCATAGGACGAACCGATCTTGCCGCTGGTAAAGAAAAACAGGA
The DNA here is from genome assembly GCA_030143305.2 of Amblyomma americanum. Taxonomy (NCBI): domain Eukaryota; kingdom Metazoa; phylum Arthropoda; class Arachnida; order Ixodida; family Ixodidae; genus Amblyomma; species Amblyomma americanum. The sequence goes on from JARKHS020002869.1 coordinate 48,170, forward strand.
AATAAAGAATAGTTAGATCAGCAAAAAAAGAATTATTGGAAGTAAGCCCTGCTCTTAAATTGATTTCCGTTCCAGAACATTTCGTTAAAATTTGAAAAAAGATCTGCACGGATGTCTCTTTAATTATAACTTCCGTGGCAGTTGAGTAAAAAAAAAACAAGATAAACGTTTAGGAAACCTTTTTGTGCTACTTGTTCCTAGGATCCGTCATAAATGCCACAAAACTTACTACCTACCTGTAGCCTGGGTAACCGCAATTCTGGAGGGACAGCTTTGAAGGATGTGCCTCCCGGTTCCATGAAGAAAGATTTTTCTGCAAACTGTAAAGAAAACAAACAAAGCTTCCCTTAAGATGAGTAATTTTTTTGTCTAGTACTTGCCAAAAAAAAAGTATGGCATCTCTAGGTAATTAACATGAAATTCGCGCAGCGGCATTCGGTTCCTGCTCGCATTGGTTAACCCACATCACCGTTTATTATTATTTTTTTCAGGTGCAATTAAACCCTCGCGTCTTCAGGGATAACTGAAGAGAGCACTCTTCCAGTTGACAAACTCTATTCCTGATCAGAATCGTTTGCTTATGGCACTACAAGGGGATGCGGAGCTCGGCGACTGAAAGTGGTTTCATAGTTACACATTAGCGGAAATTGACGATGACAAAAGAAGGTCAAAGCTCACACGAGCTCTCCTGACTGGATTTAGCTTCTTTTGTCGTCGTCTATTTGCGCTGAAGTCTAACAATGGCGTTAGCTCACGGTGGCTTCGTTATGCGTTTGGGGGTGACAACGATACAATGCCATGCGTATGCGTCTATCTTGCGGTCACCTTCGCCATCTCTGAGGCGATGATGCGAACCGCAAAGGACACACAGATAAAAACGGCGAATGCCCTCGGGCCTGCACGTAGACAGCTTCGAATTCGAAGGAAGCCCTATCCGCCCATCTATACTTCCACAACGCTTTCAAGCTCATTTCCTGGAACTCACCAGGCCAGTAACAGCCGCGATCGCAGCCCCGCCTTCGCCCTCTTGACCTCTCTTGCGGGCCCTGATATGTCGGAACAAACTTTCTAGCTACATGCCTGCACCTGTATCTCTGGATTATCAGAAAACCGGTTATCGGTGACCCACTACGCTCGGCAGTCCTTGTCTACGCTCTCAAACTCTGCAGTTGCCGCTCAGCTCATTGTTACGTTTCAGGTCGCGTGCCCTTTGAACGGCTTTCGACTTGCGCTTCTTCAAAAACTGATAAACACCAAGGGCATGCGAGATAATCCGATACGGCGTCATTTGTCACGAAAGCCGTGTTGCAACGCGAAAGTGGGCAGCGATTCGGGGCGAAGTGGCGCCCTGGCAACAAACAGATAACGCTGCAGCTGCGCCTAACGGGCATTTGAGAGTATACGTCAGGTAAAAGCGCTGCGAAGAAATATTGACAAGCACTCACAGAATACAGTGCAAAAAAGGGGACTCGCGCGGCTTATCTACGATGTGAACGCCAGCACGCTTCCATTTCAAATAAGCAAATTATCGAAAGGAAAGAAAAATGCGCTTTCTGAGCGCGTGACAGCAATAACACTCTAGTGCAGTGTAAACGGTAAGATAAGGTCTAATCTATCCGCTAATCGTGCGCACCGTATCGAACTGGATCCGGTTGTAGACAGTGTTTCACTTTTCCAAACTCGGGGCTCGAAAACATAGAAACATGAGGCCTCGCAAGCCCGCCACTTTCCGTTAAGGCATTTCTTGAAATCATTGTAATGGCCCACTAATTACTTAATCAGGATGAGAAATATGCAGTATTTATGGCTGCCCAGGTATTGCGTAAATTTACAACCACAACAATGGTGCACAGAGAGTTGTTATGCTTTACCTGCCTGCTTTGAATGCTCTAATAGCACCTTCGCAAGCAAGATGTTTAGCCCCAGTTATTGGCGTACTATGCTATCGCTGCTCTCACTTGAGTTAGGGGCGAAATAAGCGCAGAGTGTTTGGGCCATTATGCTTCGAGTACAAGCTAGGCTCAACACTTGGCACTAGTTAAAGGCCTAGCTCGAAACGGTGATCAGGCTAGCCATTTAGGCGAAGAAACAGTGTCTCTCTGTAGCAGCGTCGGCATGCCCAAGAAGCACCCCTGGGACCTTTCTTATCGCTCGCGAGCTGTCTGTGCCCTTTGTGACATAACACTGATTGAGTCGCCATAAAGCCAGCAAGCGGAGGTTGGGTGGGCGAAAGCGCGTATCATCTCGGCCGCACACACAGGCAACGCGATAACGCATCGTCTCGAGTCCCTCTAGCTGTCGACGCTCCTGCGTTTGTGAAGGAGAGAAAGAACGAAAGAACCTCGCTGGCAGTTCTCCAAACGTCGTCGCTGAGCTTGCGGTGTGCACTTTTCCTTAGCGAGCGAAAGAAAACGTTCAGCCCTAAATTTTTCGAACGCCTCGAGACGTTATCAAGAAGCTTGCGAAAAAGTAAGCGCTTGCAAGATAATTGTGCGGAGTGACGCTGTAGAACCGCTCCCTATCAAATTTGACAACTTGGAATCAGTCCAGTAGAGAGGCTGGAGAAGAAGCCCTTGGCAGGGTGCCTCAGTCAATCACAAAAACAAAAAGAAAGGATGGGAAGTGTTTGCGATTAGCGAGCGCGCACATGTTTTTCGAAAACGCCGGTACTAATGTTTCATTTCGTAACGAGGACGGAATCGCGCCAATTACGCTTGGACCGAGCTCGACGGCATCTCCGTCTAAAGCTGAGAGCAAGTGAGGAATACTCAAGGAAACCGCCATATATGGAACCCGATCCGGCAATGAATCCTGGCATCGATTCTGTCATGGAAGCTCTAATCATGTCTGCAAAATATCGGAACCATACCTTAACGTATCATTAATTTATTCCAAACACCTCAGATTCGCGAGAGGTCAAAGCCTCATCCGTTAGTTTCGTGTTTCATGAAATGTCATGCGATACTGAATAGTCTTGTTGTACATTAATGAAGGTGGCAATGATGTTTCACGGATCACGAGATAAGTATGCAGCTACTTCTCCAAAGAACTCAAGCAGACATCAAGACGAAGAAAAAAGTCAAAGCAAGAGGTGACACGGTGAATCACAGAGCACCTTAAATTCCGTTCTCATCTCACTACATTATACATATAGATACCTATTATGCAAATGCTCAATTTCGTTTTCCCCTAATTAATGGCTACGAATACCTCGGTAACCCTGCATGAAATCAGAGCGCACTTAAATGTCTCGGGCCCGTTCGGTTCAGTTCAACTGGCTCACCTAATAGCGCTGTCAAATGACCATGTCACTGGTGAACAATCAATCCGGGAAATTACATAAATTGATAACTAGCTTCCGACCTCACGACAAAAGTGCTGCGTTGGGCGCTTAATTATGCATGCGGATACCCCGCTGACCCAAAGGGCGTTGACCCAACCGAGATGTGCTCGTGTCACGTTATCAGCTTGTGTTTGCAAAGCAGCCCGCATCAACGTTGAAATTTGAAACACTCATCGGTAGAAAGATCTTGCGTTCGACCCCAAGCCAAAGGTGAAAGTGCATCAGCGGCTGTACTCACCTTCCATGGTTGCAAGAGTTCGCTCTGCCAACTTTTCATGTATGGGGTGGTCAGCTCGGCACTGTAGTTCAACTTGGTTTGAAGGAACCTCCAGGGTCCGCCATTCTTTATTCAGCCCATCAGCCAATGAGACGCCAGATCGTGACCCACGTGGTCTAACACGCCCCTCAGCTCCCCCCGCGAGAGGAAGCGGGCATCTCTCCTCGTCGCACCCCCCCCCCCCCCCTCTCTCTCTCTTCCCTCCTAGCTTTCGTTTCCCGAGCATCTCGCGAAGCCTCTCGAACTCTCCCGGCACTCGAGATAGAGAGGAAGGGAAAGATAGCTGGCGCGTCCCCGGCATGCTGGTCGATTGCTCGGCACGTCGTCTGCCGTTCCGCATACGTCACGCTCCTCTGTCATGTGGGCTGTTTGGGCTTGGTCCCAAACACATTTACTATAGGTAAAAGCAATGCTGCAGATAAAATTTTCGAAGCAGGACTGTGACCGTGTGTATTTTGCGTCTTTGAGCCCATTGGAATCCAACTAAAACAACTCTTCGCAAATAAAGCGAACAACGCTCGCGCTATCTTTGTGTACGTATATATGTTTTCCTTTTCACACCTTCAATGACGCTAAGGCGTTCGTGTTTATTGGCGATATTTTCTTTCTTGTCTAATTTCCAAGATGACGCTCTGGGTTGTCATTGCACTTTTTTTTTTTTGGTGGCACATGCCAGGCGGCATTCGGTGTGTTTTCCGGCGCTTAAATCCAGCTGAAGTTTTATTGCAGCAAGAAACCCACATCCACCAAGCTTTCAGGGGGTCCAAGTCGGTTCACGTATCCTCTTGAATTGTTATTCTAGTTTTTCACGCACCTTGGCTTCAATGCATGTTTAACCAGTTTGATACAGTTTCTTATTTATTAGTTTTCAGGGTGTTGTTATATCCTAATTTCTGCAGCAGCTAGTATCTGAGTGATAGAGCCGTCACAAACAACTGTCAACAACAATAAAGGCTTTCTTCCGTGCGCGGACCGGAAAAGCATTCTTTTACACGATTTCTTCGTGACACCGGAAGGCGCACTCTTTTTGATGTGTAAGAGGGCCGCTGACCGAATATGACACCCGTTGGCTGATGCCGTCGTCTACCTGCCTGCCGACACCTATCGACTCCCGCTACGGAGACAAGAAGCGCCGTTCGGTAACGTTACCGCGACACGCAACGTGTTTTCCCATGTTTGCTTACGCCAGGGCCATCGCTTGGCCAACGTCGGGGTGACATAAACAGCCTCTAGGCCGGCAGACTGCCACGACGGTGTTCCCCGACCTTGGACTCGGGCGAGAGGCGCCGAGAGAGCAACCGCGATAAGCTGCAGACGAGCTCGAGCGAGAGCCGCCGTCATTTCCTTCTCTGACCCAGTTGGCCGTGTTGCTGGGCGGTTGTCGCCGGCGTCGGCACGCGCGCGCGAAAGAAAACACGCCTTGTCATTGTGAGGGGGACGATAGCCCACAGCTACAACGGCCGGCCATAGTCCGCTGGCGAGAGCACTGCCAGCCAAGCTCCACCCACTGCTGGGCAATTCGAGAGACAATCGTCGGTGCCCAGTTTGCTCTGTTTTGAGGCCATTCTGCAGTGTACTAATGTCGCCGATGAGAGCGGAAAAAAAGGTGTAGATGTGCGCTGTAAGAGTACGCCTCTGTAGTGCGATGCGCGGGTTCAGATACAATGGCGTTGTTATTCGAGAGGCTAGCTCGCTGGCAATGCCATTGTCGCCAGCGGAAAGAACATTTCAGGTATGCAAAGCAACGGGTGATATTCGCCTGTGCAGACGGATGTACTTAAGGTGATAAGTGAGAGTTTCAGACTTGAGTTATGGCCACGGGATGGTCGGCTGCATGCAAACAATCCACCACCTTGACTGATTGGCAAGCATACAGAGTGATTTGCTTTACTGCGTTCACGATCTCTGGAAGAATTAAACTTATAGTTCACATAATATACTTAGGTTCTTGCGATAAATCAATGAATACAAGTAACTACCGTTTAAAGCGCATTACTAGTGAATAACTAAATATAATTTCTTCCCCGATTAGAAAAATTCAGGACTTTACAGTCACTGGGCTCCTCTGTGTCTCGCTTTTATGCAATAGTTTGCATGCGCTTGAGAAATTAGCTGTTTCGATTTCTTAATGCCGGCTTACCGATGTCTAGCTACCTTTGAGCCGTTAAGAAGCCGCTGTTTGTGATTAAAGTGAAAGCGCAAAATGATTCAATCGAGGAATATTTTCTCATCCTAGCTATTATAAAGGACAACTATATATCTGCGTTCAGTTGTTGCTAGACTCTATAGTTGATCTCACGTTTATTTTATTATTTTTTTGTTCCGCTGAATGATTGCTGCTAACTGAGAAAAAACAAACACGCTTTTTGTTGCCCATCATGCTTAAACTTGGAAACGGAGGCCAGCGGCTTCTTCTTTTTTTGTATTTCGCGCAGTTGCCATAAATGCATAATTTGGGTACAGCAGCTTGCGACGTGCGAACTGAATATAATGAAAATCTATCTTAGGTAACGTTTGTGCATTGTTTCAGCAATAATTACTCGCATAAACTATGGATCGCCTTTTGCAACATTATTCCAAAGACCGACTGGGAAGCCCTCGCTTACTAAGCTCATTGATGTGTTTTCAATAATTGCTGTAGACAGCGAAATTAGTAAGCAAATGCGTTCGGTTTTAAAATGCTCAAGCGAAGAGTCTGAGGCAACATAACAGTGGGCATATCTCGCAGTCGGGGAAAAAAAAATGAAATGAAAGCGTTAACAAAGCATTCATTATGTCAGTACGTTTTTTTTTCCTTGGAGGGGTGGGAGGGATGCAAGTAACCATATTCTCATTAGCGGAGTGTAATGATTTGCTTAGCACCGCTATCTGCGCTCAGCCCGACCGAACTGCAATAAAAGAGACAGCTTGTTGACATAGCATGAGGCTGCATACCGCCGAACGTACTACCTTGAGCGTGAACTAGATAGCAAACAAGTGCTGTAGCTTCTTGCTCGTGCCCCGCCCTTAGCGTATTTGTCGGTGCAAAGGAGGATGAATTGGCACGCGTCTGTCCGGGCACAATTTATACAGCGATAACGGATGGTAACGCATCAGGGAAGCCCGCAAGAAAGCACCCGCATAAATATATTCGGTCAGCGTCCTGCGAAGCGCTGCCAACGGTCGCGCATTTCCTGGCCTACAACCGCGCACGCTGATAAACGTTGTGTTGCTTTTCTTTGATACAAATTATGCTGCCTAGATCCGATGGAGCTAGCGCGGCTTCTCGGTCTTGAGTCGAGAGCGCATGAATGCATAGAAGGATATTATGGGAGAAAAGACTTTTATTATTTCCAAGGAAAGACAAGAAAAATTGCGGTACTTTAAGCGAAGTACCGAGTAGACAGAAAACGAAATGTCCGTGTGCTGTGCGATGTCAGTGCATGTTAAAGATCCCCAGGTGGTCGAAATTATTCCGGAGCCCTCCACTACGGTACCTAATTCTTCCTTTCTTCTTTCACTCCCTCCTTTATCTCTTCCCATACGGCGCGGTTCAGGTGTCCGCCGAGATGTGAGACAGATACGGCGCCATTTCCTTTCCCCAACCAACCAATTACATTTCCGCCAACTTCGAGCTTTAACAAAGATTAAAACCAGGGTACAGGAAACCAAGAATTAGACAGAGGGCCATCAGCAGCGGAAGAACGCATGCAAAAAGAGAGCGTAAAGGCTCCATTGCAATAAAACTGCACCATCGTGCAGGCTTTGCCTGTCATCACAGTCGTGAGTGCGGAAAGGGTTGACAATGTCGCCAACAGTACCCTCACTCTAACGATGGATTCAAAGGACTGCACCGGACTACGGACGCCACATTAAGCGTGATCGTCGACTGTAAGCAAATATGACACTTTTTTTTTTGTGCTGCCGATACCACCAAAGCATGGCGAGGTGTCACGGCTGTTCATTGATGAAGAGGACTGCAGCGTTGGCTGTAGTGGTGAGGAAAAACAAGCTTTCACCTCCGCTGAAGAAGTTCACGTAGCTGCTTTGGAACACCTACGTGAGCTCAACACCGAGCATAAGCCCAATCTATCCGATCGCGACGTGTCGATATTGTTTCGCAGAGGTGTCTCACGCTCGTTGTAAAACATGGCTGCATTAGTAGAAAATATTGCACGTCACCCAAAGCGAATGCCGCTATAAAAGCCAATGGACCGATGAACATAAGGTTTCAGACGTTGAACACTCGTCGAAAAAGAAAGGGTGTCCACACAAGAGTAGCCACAAGCTTGAACGTGTTCTCAAGGTGCTATTTTATCACTGCACCAAGTCTGCTCTTCTTCTGCTCAACTGGTGTATGCTTTCTTCTTTCTGCCATGACTCTTTAAGTGCCTTACTCTTTCATGACTAAACCTCAACAGAAACGTTATATTTCTCCGAATTCATTTATCTCGCAAGCGCAAACCATGTTTCAAGGTACCTACTCGGCGGGAAAACTCCCCGCGGTCAGCCGACCCCGGGCGCCTGACATTGTGTGCTTTATCTCCCTCCTTCTCTTCATTCGCATCCTGCGATAAACCGTCTAGCCCGCGCTTGTGCTAGACGGTCGGCGCCTCCGCGAGCTCACGTGCGGATTCATGTGATGTGACGTCGGCTGTGACGTCACGGGCGTCCAAGGACAGCCGGGTGTTTTTCTTTTGCGTTGCGCGTTGCGGCCAAGGGGTTTCCTGGCCTTGGCGGATGTCTTTCGTCAAGGGCACCCGCCTGCCCCGCCGGACTTGCTGCGCCACTTTCGAAAACTTCCGCACTCCTTTAGCCGCTGTTTGCTCCGATCCAACGTCGCGTGTAACCGCGTGGCCGCTTCTGTTGTGCTGCGCTGCGCATGCGCGGAAATGAGTAATATGCAGCACATGTGCTCCGCTGGCTGACATACTTGCTGTGATTGAACGAACAAAGTATCCTCGAGACACAGTAAAGGCACAAAATTCCTCCCAACGGTCGTTCTCAATGCTACCCACGTGTATGCAATGGAGAGAGATTGAAGCAGTAGCGATCTCCGAACAAGGCTGACAACATCAACGAAAATGTTTTTAAAAACCAGTCCAGGCTAATGAAATGTAATTGCAGGCCCGACAATTCATGCTAATTGTGTTGAATTCAAAAGAATCGCAACCAGCGCCCTGCACATCAGAAGCATAAATAGTAAAAAAACAACTATTTCGGGAACATGCATAATAGTACTTTTGAGGATTTTTTGTTTCTGCAGGTGCACCTGTGCGATACATAGCGGCGTCGAGTGAAATTGCACGAGGCGTGAGCGAGGAACAACAACAATTAAAAAGGAACGCGTTTAATTTTACAGAAGACGCGGCCCGTCTCAGCGATAACACGAGTTCGTGCGCGAACTTCATTCCTAATATGTACACTGCCCACCGACCATCTTGTCGGTGTGCAGAGGTAGTGAGCTGGCTGTGGATGTGAACCGGTTTATTATTATATTTTTTTTAACAGAGTAGCGGCCAGAAGACCAACCTTGTTGCCCAACCCTCTCAGTTGTCTCGTGATCCTGCCGGGGTCGCGACGTCATTTTGACGTCACGATTTGAGTCAGCTTCAAAACAGCCTCGCACGGGACAGGTTCGTGATCGGTTGTTTCGAAAGGAGAGCTTATGCCAAGAACTCGCTCCCTTATTTGTTCACCTGGCAATCACGTGAAATGAGATGTGTCTTACCAAACGCACGCCTTGATCGGTGGGTTCTAAATAGCCACACTATTCTGAAGTGGCGCCCACATTGCACTAGATGGGAATAAATGAAGCCAGATTGGTGCGCTTGTAAGCAATTATCCGCAAGGGGACCGAGATATAAATTTTTTTAGCCTGTCTTTCCGACAGAGAGCTAAGTGGCATCGTCGGTTGCAACAAAGCTCGCTTGTGACAGAGGCTTACATGGGAAATAAATTAAATACAACCTCTACCCAGTAGCCCGTGGTAGAATTACGCGCGAAGTGGCTTGAAGCAAGTCAGTCATTATTCGCTGCTGTTACGCCCTGTGGCGTGCTTAGCTTAATGACTTTCCTCTTTCTTTGAGCCAAGTGCAAGCATTTCTTTCGCCTTTCGACATGCGATGTACATCAACGTACGTGCAACGACATGCAATTTTCACTGCCTCCTCATTGAGCAAGCCGGTGATGGCGGGCGAGCATGGAATTGGCAGTGCACGCGACGGTGGCGAAAGGGATTTGGGGTCCGGATGCTGTCCGTAGGGTGGAGACCTGTCCACGGCCGCCGCATTTCGATGAAGGAGAGATGCAAAAAGCATCCGTGTGCTTTGCCTTGTCAATGAACACCAACACTTGGTGGTCAAAGTTGGTCCGGAGCCCCTCACTGAAGCGTCATTCAAAGCCCACTTGCAGCTTCGGGACGTCGATAGAACTCTGAGGACAACTCTATCCAAATATAGTTCTCAGCAAAAATTAATTCTCTGGCTCTTTCCCGGTATGTTAACTTCTGTCCGCAACAAAACACGCATTTATCGCCGATAAAATTGGGCTTTAAAATCTTCCCGTCGGTCGATTCAAACCGTGACATCCTTATCGAAAAGGACGAGTTGGCACCGTTTTGAAGGGGATCGAGGTGAAGCGTAGCCTCTGAGATCCGCGACAGAAATTGGTGTCGACTCACGCTTTTTACTTGAGAAATCGGTCGGTGACGGCGACACCTGTATTTGATTTTTTTGCGTTTTATAGATTATGAAACAACTGTTTTCGCTTAGAGTGGTCTCTCTGTGATTAGAACGCGCTACCCTATCAATATAGGCTTACTTCAATTTCTCTTCAGTGTGCCTTTAATGCCCACATACCTTAAATCGTTAGCGCGACGCTTCTGGGAACTATAGGCAGAGGATCTTGCTTCCTGCGATGACTAGAAGCGCTTCAGCTACCCGAAAGCCGGTGACGAACATTACAAGAATATGGATTCGACCTGACGACCTATTTCGCTATGATCAATTTGTTGGCTCATTCTAGTCCCTCCCTTAACTTTTGCTAACGTCGTGACGTGGGAACTGATATCAGCAAAGGGGGAGGAGGAATGATTTTATGTAATAAATGCTGGTGTTTTATAAATAGATGACTATGCTGGTTGTTGCGAAAGGGGAAAAATTGGAGGACGCTTAAGCTTCGCCTTTAAGAGTGGAACGCGACAGCGTGTTGCAGCACTGCCAGGGAGTCCACGGAACGCCATCGCCCGTTCGGCGCGACGCCTTGCCCGTTAGACAAATCGTTCTGCTACGTAAGGTGAAACGGAAGCGCGGAGCGGCAAACCACGTAGAAGCGCTGCCAGGCGCCTTGCCGAAACGCGCGGGACTCAAGTTGGAGTCGTGGTTCGTCGGCACATCGTTCTCGACAAACCCGATGCCACGAACGCCAGCATAGCTTCCGCGCCGAACGAACGGGCAGCAAGCCGCGAGCTTCGTGGTGAACGCGCGTTGGATGTGCGCTGCGTTGTTCGCCGCTCACCACGTGATTCCTGCGTGCCCGCACGGCCCCACTGCGCCCGAACGAGACGAGCGGGAGGCGCTGCCGTCGCGCGCTGTCTGTTGGGGCAGTGGCGTACATTGCGAGGAGGAGCAGGAGGGAGAGGAGGGATTTTTCGCTCACGGCCAACGCCACCGACGCCGACGACACCGGCTTTTCTGCGACACGGGGCCCTTAACGCTGTAGCGTTAAAAAGAACTAACTGGGAGAACTGTTGAAAAACATGCACAGTAAGGCTTCTTATGGAAGATGCCTAATCAAGCGTTGAATGCTTATCTAGCAGCGCCCACGCTCTTGCACTGACACCTGCTTACTCCACAAGGCGAGTGACTGTTTATCTGCCGTCGTCGCCGAAGCCTGAGCACGTTGTTATCATTGCCTAATTTCTACCGAAAGAAGCAGGTGACGACACTAGCGACGCACTGCAATCTGTGGTCTCTTTGTCAAGCAAAAAAGCGCGCAACCTCAACACGTTTCTTTATCTTTAGAATGAGCAGGCATTTCTACAGTGCGATCTCCAGGCTGTAATCTGGGCGATGCAAAAGAGCATTTAATTTCGCTGCGACAGTGCGCAGACCAGTGTCGCAAGCTTCCAAGCTTTTGTTTGGATAAAGTATCTTAAATAAAAAGTGGTAATAAAATATTCGTGGCGATTACACCTCTGGCATTGGCTGGTGAGCGTTGTGCTTTTCGCAATTGATGAATTTGTTTCGAATTCTATTTCGACGCATTAGTGTGTGATGATTGTGTTTTTGTGTTTAGAATGTTACAACGAGTGGATTTGGCGTGAGAAGTATGCGGGCGCGGACTTATGCATTTTTTTCATGCAGCGTCACGACCAGCGTCACGAGAATGTTCGGCCCCTGCCTTATCATAAGTGCAACAGCTGTTTCTACGCAGTAGTTCAGGATGTCACGTCATGCAGTCATTTCAGGATATTCTCTTGAGAGGCGTTTGAAGGCGCTTGGTGCCTTCTCGTTCCATGCACGTGCCTCAACTGATTAGACAACCGGATGATCACGTAGTGGCCGGTGCTTTTTGACGACGACAGCCAGGCGTTGGCTTGTAAGCTCCGGAGTAACAGCTTAATGCTATAAGGGATCAAGTTTAGCAGATCAACCGTACTTTATTAAGCACACTGTCTTTCGTATATGTTGCGTACTGGTGTCTTGAACTATCTGCGCGCACAGTGCGGCTACTTTTCCAAAGTTTTGGGGTTATTTGTTCGCTGTGACCATGGAGACGTAGATCATGTTGAGGGGTACTAATCGCAGCAGCCGCATGACAAATGCACCCTACCCCCGCCGCCCCCCCCCCCCCCTAAAAAAAAAAGAGAGGCAAAGCTGACAAGACTGCTTGTGAAAGCAAGAAGTATGGACGCCATGAGAAAGAACGGAGGAAAAATAGTAGCACATTTACAAATATTCCGTCTCCAGGCAAACGTGATATGTACGTCTATTGCTGTACTCGAGCATTTGCATGCGAACTAAAGAAAAAAAAGCAGCGGTATCACCCCTGCCCCGGTCCTCTGAGGAATCCACGAAAGTACAAGAAACCAAAACCATGTTGTGTTCTACACAGAAAGAAAGGGCATTTATTCAACGCCAGTCGCATCACGGGCCTTCTGCCCTCTAAGCACTTGCCAATTTGTTTTGTTTTCTGGCTGTGTGAGGCAAAGAAAACATTTGCGTCATTCCTTCTGCATCAAGTCCTCATATCGACACTCCGAATCTTTTCTGTTTAGCGCTGACACGTGACCGTCCCTCTGCTTCCAAATGTAAGGCTGGGCTGAGTGTTTGTTGCGTCGAGGTGGGGTGTAAACAAAATGATAGTTGCGGAGTGGGTACTTCGGCGCGACCTTGGCAAAAATCCATGCTTCTTCCCTCGAGAAACAAGTTGAGCTTACCAGCCCTCAACGTCCGTGTCGTTATCGCACAGTTGCAACGAACAACAGATCTCAGAGAGGAAAAAAAACGAGGTCACGTGATGCCGTGCTTGGCACGTCATACCCCGAGTCGCCAGCCCTTCTGTGCGCTTGATATCTCCGGTAACATCGCTAACACGGTAGACATGATGCAGCGAACTTTCTAGCATTGTAAATGTTGTTATTAGCGGGTCTGGTTTAATAGAAAAGTGAATTGAATCGCTTGTCGTTTTCATTCAAGCGCCGGCGGTGTGCAGCATGCCCTATCAACAACTCGTACAAGAAAAGGAATAAAATGCTGCCCTTCACAAAAGTAGACTGAGTTATGGAACGAAAAAATTATGAAAGTGTTCCTCTGTGCGTACATATTTCTTTGTTTAAAGCTGAACGTACATATTCCTCAACCATACGAAGGTGAGCAGTAAAAAAAAAATAGAGGATATTTTCTCAGAAATACATTCTTACATTTTAATTATTCCTAACATTTTACAGCGAAAGCTGTAATAGCTTTATAGAAGCCATTTAGGGGGTACAGCGGCAGCCGTAACGCGTTACAAGTAACGTGTTCACTTTCCCCTTTTAAGTCCGTTGTGCTATTGCCGGTGCGGGCTAACCAACCATTGTTTTTCTTTCTTTTTCTCTGCCCACACTAGTATATGTCGACGGGAGAGATTGAAATACGAAAATGAGCGCGGCCGGTTGCTATGGCACCGGCCGAGCGAAGCGCGCCGTCGAGGAGAAGGAAAGCTGTTTTAGCTAAAGCCTGGTTTAGCCGCATCTGGAGTAGCGAGGAGGATAGGGAGGAAGTGAAAGACGAAGGACCGCGCCTTGGGGGTAGGCAGGAAAGTCAGAGTAAAAGAAGAAAGGGAGAAGTGGTGCGCGGCTTGCCGAGGCTCCGGCGGCTCGCTCGTCGCGAAGGCAATGGAGGTGGAGAGGCTGGCGCGGTGCTTGAACGAGGTTCACTGAAGAGGAGGATCGCTAGACGCGACGGTGAAGCGTATCACTTAACAACAGCTGCGCCACCCGCGTGAGGCTTGCGAACGCGGCAAGGAGTCAGCTGTGGAGTTGAATGCCGCGTTGGTTAGAGAAAAAGTCGACCACGACTGATGTTCGCTAAAAGTGTTTGCCGTTGGATGATCATCGATTCAACATGCCGACGGAAGTGGTTATTCTCCATTCCGACGGGAAAGTCGAATGCGTGTTGATATCCGAGCTGAACATGCAAGACAGCGCCGCTAACGGTGGTGCTGGCTCATAAAGCGGTGCAGCCTAGTGCTCAAACGAGTTATAAGCAAAAAGGCTAAGCCAAGCAGCTAAACATGCTCGAAAAGACACGCGAAGCCAAGTAGCTATTTGCGTGCCAGGTTGGCTCGTCGCGTGCGTAAAATGCCTGTAAATGTACTTGTGTCAGCGCTACCGTCCTCGTTTCATGCATGCTGCAGACCAACCTTATCTACCGGAGACGCCGCTAAACCCAACCAGCTCTCGCTGATTAATGCCCTAAACCGGTAAGCTCAGCTCTGATAACTTTATTATTTTCACCGCAATTGTTTTTCTTTCTTCACAGGCCCTACGTAATGCTGGTGGAGTGACGTCACGACTGTCTAGACCAATGAGGAATTTTGTAGTGGTGCCTTCACTGCTGTTGCGTGATCGTAGTAGGTTGTTTGAATTACCCGCTGGAGGTCACGCGGTCGTGACGTCACGACTCTCTAGACCAATCCCGACTTTCTCGACACGCCAACAAATACCGCTGTCTCTCCGCTAAAGGCTATTTTTAACGCAATCGCGTTAAAACAACAGACAGACTTGAGTACACAACTTACACGACAACATAAAGGGTGAAGTACGATAAATAAATAATGCATTGTTAATTGCCGACAAACGTACCTGAGGAATAAATTATTAGTAGCTAGTAGATGAAAATTGTAAACTTACTTCACTGATGATATACGGAGGAAGAGTGTATGCTAATGTCAGCCCTCACATTAAGGCAAGCTAGTTTAAAGCACATAATAACACAGGATAAGTTCAGCGTATTTTGATGCGCTCTGAATTGTTTTAGACCGCAGTTCTTTTTAAGGGCGCTTCATCATACAAAATGTGTCAAATGCGCGAGCGCGCAGCTGTCGAGATGCAGGGAAGTGTGTGTCTCCGAGGAGGACTTCAAGTGAAAATGATGGACGAGGACAATGACACAATGCTTGTGCTCTGCTGTTGGGGGGTTGGGGGAGATAGTGAGAGAGAGAAAACTTTATTTTGCCTCCCACGTCCGGGTCGCCAGTTCAAGTGGGTGCGTTGAGAATGCCGCCATAGCAGAGGAGTCGTCAGTTCGAATCTCCAGGCTCCATCCGTAGCAATGACCTGTACATTCTCACGTTCTGTGGGCAGGCATGCTCATCGTAAACATCGTTCATAAACGTTTTGATATCGTATCATCCGGTTAAGATAACTCTAAAGCAGCAGGCGGTGGGAACCGATCTTGGCCGCACACATGTGCAACGTATCCCCAGAGAACACTGCCAGAGTTTTGCGCACATCCTGAAAACTAGCTGAGGCTGTTTTCCTCTCTCGAGCGGTCAGTGACAGCACGCGATAAGTCGCGCTAACGATCTCTATGCCAGCGGCAAGACATAAGTGCAAAAAAACAACTTTCCTTGAGCAGAGGCGCATGTTATGAAACAGTAAACAATCCTAAAGCGAAGTTCCGCAGTCATTTTTCAGTCTGTTTGTGCACAATATATTTCGCTGTTCAAGGTTCTCGAGCTATCCTGCGAATTATAAACCACTTTAATACGTGCTAATTTTCTGCGCGGTTTGGTACAAAAGCATGCGCAATCACGGAAAGAATAAAAACTTTTAGCATGGTCGCTATGGTGGTTACACTGCAACTTTTTTGGCCGTGCAACAAACGCAGTTTTGCGGAGAAGAACTGCACATACTCGCATTTGCCTTTTTGCTTTTTAGGCAATTTCGGCAAGCGCTCACCGCACGAGTACGCGCGTTAAGGTGGTCTGCAGACACACAGGCGTATTCAAGATGGCCTGCATAAATACGGGGTCGCCTGTGACCATCATGGCTGACGCCACGCCGCTGGCCTCTGTATTGCTCAATAAATGGAACACGATGCGGAAGCTAACAGAAGGAGCGAGTGGCAGTGACCATAAGGCGACCGTTGCCGTTGGTCACCTCTAGCGTAGGCCACCGTGGTGGCTCAGTGTTTATGGTGCTCGGCTGCTGACCGGAAACACGCGGGTTCAATCCGTTCCTCGGCGTTCCAATTTCGACGGAGGCGAAATTCTAGAGGCCCGTGTACTGTGCGATGTCAGTGCACGTTAAAGAACCCCAGGTGGTCGAAATTTCCGGAGCCCTTCACTACGGCGTCTCTCATAGCCTGAGTTGCTTTGGGACGTTAAACCCCTATAAACCGAACCAAAACCCATAAACCAAACCAAGCTTCTAGCTTTGCTTGCCAAACCCCGATCCAATCAAGAATAGATTAGCGAACGCGAGGTGCTTGCGACAAGTTCCTGTGAGCCTCCGAAAATTGTTTGACGCGTGTAATTTAATCACGCCAACATTCCTGCAAATTTCAGCTCATTCTGTTGCTGTCACCTTCATCATCATGGCTTGCAAGTACGGATACTGCCACACGCAACGCTAAAACACTTTCTTGATTTTCGGCATTGTGTGCGGGAAACGTTATTAGGGAAACGCGTTGCCGTATTAGCTGTACGGCCTTACAGCAGCGTAAATGCCCCAAGAGGGCAACCATTGTTATGACGCCTTCGCTGAAAACGAGAACACCGGGTTTGTAAGGACCCGCCGCGGTGGCTCAGTGGTTAGGGCGCTCGACTACTGATCCGGAGTTCCCGGGTTCGAACCCGACCGCGGCGGCTGCGTTTTTATGGAGGAAAAACGCTAAGGCGCCCGTGTGCTGTGCGATGTCAGTGCACGTTAAAGATCCCCAGGTGGTCGAAATTATTCCGGAGCCCTCCACTACGGCACCTCCTTCTTCCTTTCTTCTTTCACTCCCTCCCTTATCCCTTCCCTTACGGCGCGGCTCAGGTGTCCATCGATATATGAGACAGATACCGCGCCATTTCCTTTCCCCACAATACCAATTATTATTATTATTATTATTATTATTCACTCCCTCCTATTATCCCTTCCCTTACGGCGCGGTTCAGGTGTGCATCGATATATGAGTCAGTTACTGCGCCATTATCCTATTCCCCCAATTCCAATTATTATCATTATTATTATTATTTGTAAGGCGGGAAACATGCACGATGTACAGACCTGATCACGTGTCTGAGAGCGCTCGAGCGGTGCTCTGTGGAGGAAAGAAAGCGAAATTCTTAAGCAGATATTGGTTTCCGCCCTTAAAACTTGCGCTCAAACGCAGCCGAATAGACTTGAGAACAGCACATGCAGGCACAAGCGCGTACACCCCTATAGAAAAGTAGCTGCGATAAGATTTCAGTTCATTTGCTCCGCAGATCACCGCTCGCTCACTCTAGACAGGTGTGACCGGGTCTGTACTCCCTTTCAGCGGTGTTTGTCCTGTACTTGATAGTACCTTTGTTCGAAGCACGTTGTTGATCTTCACCAATTTGCTCGGAAATCATTGTTTGTGTAGGCCTTGTTTCCGCTGCTTCTACTGTTGAAGGTTAAAGTCGCTATAGTGTGAAAATTTCATGCAAGCGTAATGCGGAAAGTCTGACTGTCATCGCGCTGGGTGTCCAAGCAGAGGCTAGGGAGCGTTAGAGTGTCTTATTTGGGTGGCACCCATAGAGCATGCATGGCTTCATGAGTTTCATCAGACCATTGCTCCATGAATCCCCATGCTCTATGCATCCATGAGCAGCCGGAGCATGAGTCCCAACGAACCCGTTATCCCCTGACAAATTTTTCCCTAGGTCCATGGTCTTAGAAAGTCCCAACGAAGGAGCGCATGCATAGACACCCAAAGATTATGGCACATTTTCATGCATCAAAGTGCAATAACAATTTTTAAAATAAAGTTCCCTTCCTAGCAATCTTATTCGCCTTTATTAGCCGTGAACGTTAAGTCCTCCAAAAGATCACAACCTTAAATGCCCTGTAAGTTCAGGTACAGTCTTTGTCAAAAATATACAGCCCAAGGGGTTTGCATCGAAGCCGTGTAGCGGAGCTGTTTAGCACATTTGAGAATCCTAACCTTGGGAGGGTTCAGGACTTAAGTTCCTACCGTCTTCACGAGGTTAGGGGCCCTGAGTATGCAAGTGAAGCCGCGCTGCAGGACTCAAAAAGCAGACCCCTTGCACTGTAGACTTTTGACGGGGTCTTCGTGTCTTCGTGCAGCAGGGGTCGCCACTGAACACCCCGGCTCTTGACGCAATTGCGGCCCCGATAGCGATGCCTGACAGAGCAACTGCAAAACAAATCCGGGGAGCACCGCGATAAGGCCGCCGCCTAACAGCCGTCCCATTTTCCAGCCTTGCTCTGATAACAAGGGCCTGAGCTGCGTTCTCAGCAGAAGGCTGAATAGAACCCGGTGACGCTAGGATAGTGGCATCTCTTCTTTCTTTTTTTTTTTTTGCTTTGATTGTCGTCATTCCTGCGGCGCTTATCATCCGTTGGGTTCTGGCAGGCCGCTCCAGCACAAGCGATAAGCATGGAGAGCAGGAATATGCTTTGTCACTGCCATTCTGTTTTCTTCATTCCATCAGAACAAAAAAACATGTGATTAAGCATATGGGATTCGCCGATAAAAAAAGTGCAAAATAACGAAGTCTTGCTTTGTGACGCAAGGTATGCGTCAATAGCTGTCGCTTTCTGTTCGGTGCAATTACACTGGACAGATATGGTATGATGCGCCGAAGTTCACTCCGATTGTCAGGCCACCTAGGTGACAGTGCATCGCGGCGAACATATTCTCCAAGCTGATCCACCAGAAAATACACAGCACACGAGGTCGGTGCACCTATAGTGCATACGGCGTTGTGGTCGCCCTAGGTTATCGCACCAGCACTACTATCGATGTCCCATAGGATTCGGTTGCTGCCTGAACACCGTGGTTTGGTCTGTCTGGCTCGTAGCGGAAGCCAATAGTATTAAACAAAAAGCGATCCGTGCCCCTCCGCCTGGAGCAAACGTGCTCCGTTTTGCACATCCCTCGTACAAAGAGAACGAAAGAAGCGCTCTTTCGGAGTGAAAGCCAACGAACAAGAAAGAACGTGAGGGGCCGTGCCCTTCGCAATCGCACACGTAAAAAGAGCGATAACCTTCGGCTAACCTTGCAGTGCTGCAAAGGGCGTTGCTGATCAAAAGGAAGAAAAAAAGCCGCGTCATGGTAGCGTGCGTGAGGAACTGCTATCTTATCACGCAGGCTGCTTCGCTGGATTTCCCGAGAAATGCCAGTGACACTGTTGTGTAAAAAGCGTGCGCAGTGCATCGCGTAGCCTCTCAGGATCGCAGGTGTCTACGCAAGCACTGATTAGATGTGGCTCTCCATCGCTGTATCTTTGCGTCACAGCGAGCTCACAGACTGACTTAAAAAAAGAAACAAACAGGCCTCGTTGAAGAATAGTGATGATAAATCAACCCTAATAAAAAATGGTCTAGAGTCTCTATAGACTTCTTATAGACTCTTGCATTCCTATAGATATTTCCTTTTGTCTATTCATAGCCAGCACACTTTCAACAGACGAAAGTCTACTTAAAGTGTATGGCCATAAACCTATAGACTGCCTATAGACTGTCATAGCATTTGTATTGCCTATAGACTCTTCTATAAGATTCTGAAGCGCTGGCAGACGACGGACGAAAGGAGGACGTCACACACAGTGTGCTGTCACGTCCTCCTTTCGTCCGTCCTCTGTCAGCGCTTCAGAGTTCACAATGTCGAACCAACAAGCCCAGCAGCACACCTTGCTCTAGAAGATTCGTCTATAGAGGGTCTATAGACGTGATACATAAAAGGCTATGGAGAATCTACGATTGTCTAAGTAATTTTTGCAAAGGAATGGGCTCTTAGTGGAACTGAAAGGCTCGCAGGGTGCGATTTTATGCTCTTTGCAGGGAGGCACTGATATGGGTTGAAGTGCGCGATAAAGCTTTGCGTTTGGAATGTGAAATAATCAGCAGAATCTCATCGCTAGTTTGGTTAATGTGGTACTATTGTGCTCGTTTCCGCCAGTTTACAGTGCTTGTCTGAGTTTGCTCCTGCGTACGGGCAAGATCTCCGCGAGCGGAAACAGGCACGTCCTCGTAGACATTCAGCTTCATACATGACTGAAAGCAAACATGTTCTGCATTGGGTGCTCGACCTCAACCGGAAAGCATTTATGAGAAGAAACGCGCTGAACGCTAGTGCGCAAGAGGCCGCGCTAAATATCTGCGGCTACTGCGTTCGGCTGAATGCATGCTTAACATACGTTTTGTCAACTTACAGCGCACCGTGTTTCGGTGATAACAGTGGCCGTGTGAGAGCCGGTTATCTCTCATGCTTTTGCTAATCATGCGGCGTTCTACCACGCGCTGGTAAACAGGCAATACAAATAATCGTGCAGCACATTCTTCAAGCGAATGAGTTCAAAACACGTTTATTGGTCCTCTTTGTTGGGTTGTCAGTGCAATCTTCACGGCCCCGTGAGGATAGGTTCACAATGCGCAGCCTTAGAAAAGACCAAGAATATCAGGGACGACAGCTGCTGAGTGCGCACTTGCGTGCGCTTGTCCATGTACTTGCGAGTGCCTTTTTGAGTGGCGCACACTTGTGAGGGGTGCACACTTCCGTGCAGTGCGCCAACTGAGCACCGCACAGTTTGGTTTGGTTTATAGGGGTTTAACGTCCCAAAGCGACTCAGGCTATGAGGGACGCCGTAGTGAAGGGCTCTGGAAATTTCAACCACCTGGGGGTTCTTTAACGTGCCCTGACATCGCACAGTACACGGGCCTCTAGAATTTCGCCTCCATCGAAATTCGACCGCGGCCGGGATCGAGCCCGCGTCTTTCGGGCCGGCAGCCGAGCGCCATAACCACACAGCCATCGCGGCGGCTGCACCGCAAAGTGCGTTGGCATCATCTACCAGGTATTTCAGGGGAACTCTAAGATATTTTCAAAAATAAGCTTTTTCGGGCAAAAATATGGCTTTTTCGGCATAGTATCACCAGTATTGTCGGACACCGGAAAGCCGGTGAATTGTCTCAAGTAAAAAGCTGATTAATTAATTTCTGATAATCAACTTTTTAACTGTCAAAGCTAGGCAACTGGCTGGAATTAGAAATTTGTTGCCAGCCGTTAGTAATAGCCATATCAGTTTTTAAAATTCCAAAAACGCCATTACCCTCACCGCTGTGGCTCGACAAAATTCGGCTAGATCGTGCTAAAATGCGCGCGCTTTTGGAAAGCATGCGGGCAAAGCCTTTCCAGTGGACGTAACCAGTTATATAATTATAATTGGTTTTTTTGGGGGAAAGTAAATGGCGCAGTATCTGTCTCATATATCTTTGGACACCTGAACCGCGCCGTAAGGAAAGGGCAAATGAGGGAGTGAAAGAAGAAAGGAAGAGAGAGGTGCCGTAGTGGAGGGCTCCGGAATAATTTCGACCACCTGGTGATCTTTAACGTGCACTGACATCGCACAGCACACGGGCGCCTTGGCGTTTTTCCTCCATAAAAACGCAGCCGCCGCGGTCGGGTTCGAACCCGGGAACTCCGGATCAGTAGTCGAGCGCCCTAACCACTGAGCCACCGCGGCGGGGCACGTAACCAGTTGAAAAAGCCCAATTTTGTCGAGCCACAACGCCAAGGGTAATCGCGTTTTCTAAAATCTAAAAAACTGATATGGCTTTTACTAACAACCGGCAACACGTCACTAATTGCAACTAGGCGCCTAACTCTACTAGCTAAAAAGTGAATTGTTAAAAATTAGTTACCCAATTTACTATACCTTAAACTATTCACCGGTTTTCTGGTGCCCGCCAACCCTGGTAATACTATGCTGAGAAAGCCATATTTTTACCTCAATAAACCTATTTTTGAGAGTTACTTAATGACTTCCCTGAAACACCTGGTATGGCCATTGGCGTTAGTCTCTGGCTTGAAACAATAACTATCAAGCATGCGCTTTCGTGCGTGTTGCGGTTTACTTCTGCCACCGCAAAGAAGCTATGCCCAACTCCGTGGGCAGCGGGAAATGTCTCAAACGCAAACCAAGGCAAGTTGGTTGCGTGCTCTAGACAAGCATGTGCAGCACTGCATGTAGCACAAACGTCATGGCGCGGCAGCGTTGATCAAACCGGGAGCACGGGGCACAGCAAAGCCAGTTTTCGATTTTGCCCGTGTAAATACCACGCCCAGGGTGCACTGAATGTCGTCTTGTTTATTTAATGGCGAGTTTTAACTTGCCAATTGTTCTCTGCGCTTTTATCGCAGCATTCCAAAGAATTGTCTGAAGGCTGGCCTCTTTCTAAACGACCGCGAAAGACTGTATGTAGCCACAATGGGCAGGGAAAGACGCCTGTCTAATCCTTGTTAACCGGGATTTTACCCCTCAGCCCATTGCGGTTGTCTAAGCATGAAAAACAACCTTGTGCGCTGCAGTAAGCTGGCCATGTTTGCGGGAATGGAGCTAAGTAGATCTTGTTAGCAAAACATGTGAACGTGTGCTCTTCTCTTGTCCTCTGGTGTGAAATTCGTACAAGCGCAAGAATCGAATGATAGTTGCTGCGAATACATAAGGTCCTCCTGACTTCGAATTGTGTGCACATGCGCAGTCATCAAAAGATGCAGTTGCCTTGCAGTGCATCCTTCCGTGGCCATCTTGGGGCTCCGCTCTTCTGACGGCTGCTCTTGATTTTCCAGCTGGAAGCTACCACACCGCTCGCATTGCTATCAAGAGTGCAAAACGGGCTGTAATCTCTGCCCCCGCACAAGCCTTTCGGAGAAACACAAGAAAATATAAAAAGGCCGAGTCCCCTGGCCCCCCAAAATTTGTTCAGAATCTCCTTATATGTGATCAGAAAGGTAAGCGTCGACATGCTGGAGCGCACCTGAGCATTTGATTTTGTTCGTTGGCACTTTTCATAACTTAATAAGTTAACTGCCACTTACCACGGTGAGCAGGTTGCCACCTGCTGCTTCGCTCACAACGCCGACCCCCCCCCCCCCTCCCCTCCTCCCCCTTTTTGTGCAGAACGGGAGCCTTAACGCCGTCGCGTTAAAAGGACTGGAGTAAACGGAAGATAATTGGAAGGGTGAAGAAAACGACGTAGCAGGCCAACGTGACTGCACTGGCACAATACCGTTCAGCAATTCCGCCTGAGCTGACTACAGTGCCGCTCTTCATGAACATAAATCAGAGCCTATCGAAGGTAGCGATTCTGTGCAATCCCCCGCGCTGAACGCATGACACATAGTTACGACTTGTGTACATAAGGTGCAGAATGCTAAGGGGAAGAACTCGCGTTGGGCAAAGAGCTTACTTCTAATACGATGCCACTAGGAAAGCCGCAAAGGCGAAAACTGTCCGGTGTGCCCGTCTAGGGGAGCCATGCATCAGCCAACCACTCTCCTCTCCCCCCTTTCTTTCAACCTGAAGGGGAGAGGAGGGAGATTCCGCACCGTGAATGCCCCGGCAAAAATGAAAGTGACTAAGAATGACCCAGCAAAATTGAACATAAGAAGCGATTACGAACAGAAGAAAAAAGAGAAATAGCATCAGAATCCGAATAGATTTAGAATGCGAATAGATTGGCCAGTGCAAGGAAAATGCTCTCGGATTTCCTGCGCATCAATTCAGTTGATCATCCCTGATTTTTTTATGTACTAGCAACAAACTGTCCGTAGCCTGCTGGGGCGCCTGTCAGTGTTTTGCGCATTTCACAACGTGATAATTATTTCTGTGTGCTCAATTATCTGGCAGCATAACGTAGTCATGTAACAATACCATAACAATATCATTTTACTTTTTCAAAGGAAGAAATGATTAATATGCTTATCTCGCGGAACTATCTGTCAGAAGATTCCACAGAAACTTTAGCATAACTCGGCGGTACACAATCTGCTAGTAGTTCGAGCAGGTTCACAAACATTGACAGATGACAATGCTCAGAAAGTGTAAAAATCTTGCCACCGTAGGCAGTTCGAGCGCTATTCCCCACAAATGGTAGAATCGGTGACTCACGTAAACCAAAATCTTCATGTTAATGTTATTCTTAAGCTGTCTTCAAAGAAAGCCCTAAAAATGCCTTCGGGAAGTAGTATAATGAGTTCACTATGACACTTGGACTACTGAGGATAAGTTAGAGAAACTATAGAGGCATCGACGCTGCTTTTTAGTGTAATAAGTTGTGCCAACTACGAACCTGCCTTTCACGTTATAAGCCCCGATTATTATCATCTCATGCGGAGCCAGTTCGCCAATTCGATAGACCTTTTGGGGTCCCATAAGAATTTTCAGCCGACAAGCCGAACTCATAGCGAAGGCTATTTAGACTGAAGTCACCATGACTGCTCATCCTCCTGAAAAATAAACTGAATGCTGCTAACCTCCCTTGGATACCGAGAAAGGGTTGCAGGTGTTTCTTTCCCTAACGTTAAAGTAGCGATAGCTTTGTAGGAGCCGTAGTTGCCTTGCACGCTCATGGCTGTCCGAATGCAAAGGCCACTGAAACGAACCGTTAGCCGTATATCGTTTTTAACAGGCAGGCATTAAGCTTGTGTTGTGCCAGTCTCGAAGTTGATTCTTACTCAGCCTGCTCAAAAATGAGGCGATAGCACGACCCGTTTTGCCCTGAGCCCATCGATGGAAGCCCATGCTTGACAATGAAGCGGGCAACAAGGCAAAAGGAGCGCGTTGGACGGGGGCCGTTTTTTTGAGTGGCACGCGCTTCTGAGCCACTCTTGCTAACACTCAAGCTGTGTACGTGACACACTGTCGTCCTCTTTGGAGCGCCGTCGTCTCCGCGTAGGTTCCCTGGCGAAGTCACAAGTGTAGAAAGGCATTCCGGAAGTTATCGATATCCACAAGGCTCTCTGAAGAGAACACGAGGAGTGGCATAACGTCCTCGTTTGCAAAAAAAGGAAGGCCGGGGAGTACCTGCGCTGTGGACAAGCGTTATCCAAGCGGCAGATAAGATGTAGCCCCACGCGTTCACTAATGTATTCGGTCGACGAGAACCTTAGTGCTCGGTGCATGATATCGAACAATGCAAGAGGCATACTGTTTGCTCAGACCCTGTGCGCAGCTTGCCGGGTGAAACCGGAAATCGTGCCAAAGCAAATCAACTTTAGCGTTTCAAAAGAGTGCTTTGCACAGAAGCATGACGCCAGTGCGTTGTAGGATAAAATTTATTAGCAGAACGTTTCGCTGTTCTATTGTTACACTAAGAGCTTGAAGCACAGACGGCGTACGGCAGTCGTAGAGAGTTGTTTTCTTGTTTCCGAGAAAACAGAGCTCACACTGTAGGACTTTTAATACTTCTTGATGATCATAAAGCAGATGGTGTGTGCCTGATTCTTCGAGTAGCTTTCCATATAGCTTCATTTCGTCCCCTTCATAGATGTTTGTAGCTTCTTTCTTTTGCACTCAACGCCTGGTTGTTCTTCGGAGGTATGCGTCGTTTACGTACAGAGGAAAGAATAGCGACGCTATAAACCTCCGTTTTTCATTTTGTTTGACCACACGTTACTCGACCATTAAATGCATGCCGTACTACGCAACCGATTTGCCCTTGTTACAGAATTTGTCTGTACTCAGGGTAACTCGCGTTAAGTGCCGAGGTAGCAGGAGGTCTACCGGCAGTAAAAAAAAGTAAATGAAAATGTACATACGTGCCAGAATAAAAGAAAAAAGGAATAAGGTGACCAAAAGTAAAAGAATAGAGCGTGTGAGTGCTTTCAAAAAGGAGATTCTCTGGAAAAAAAAGTGTCTAATGCCCCCGTCACACGGACACTTTCAAAGGTTATTGAGTAAAGAGCCTTCTAGATTCTCTGTTCAAAAATCGAAAGAGTTGTGCCGCTCCTAACCCAATCACCGCCGAGAGTTTTCATCATCTCACACCAGCGTGTTGAGGCGCCACCGTCGCCGCCAATAATTTTCAGGCAGTGCTATGAATGGCTAGCAATCCGCATACAACTGAAAAGGTTGAAAACAAAATGTCTACAAGTACAAAGTTAGTTGGAACTGTGCATGACTTTCCTCAGTCGATTAATAAGGGAAAGCAAACAGACGCAATATTCATGGATTTCCCGCAAAGCATTTGATAAGGTGTAGCATAACAAATTAATTCATAAATAAAGTTATTATATTAAAAACGACCGGATACTTACATGGATTGCAGCTTACCTCTCAAACAGGTATCCATTCGTCACTCTAAACAATATATCTTCTAGCGGTGTCCGGGTTATGTCTGGCGTCCCCCAAGGATCCGTTTTGGGACCACTCTTATTTCTATTGTTTATTAATGACATTGTGGCAGATCTTTCAATCCGCGTGAAGCTGTACGCGGATGACTGTATTTTATATCAAGTGGTGTCTTCAGTTGATGACCAGGTACGTCTAAATAATGACCTAGCGAGGGTGGTTGCGTGCTGCAACAAATGGCAGATGTGCATTAATTTTGAAAAAAACGTTTTTGTGAAAATTACACACAAGAAAATACCTCTTCATTTTGTGTACGGTACTAAAAACATATCATTATTAGGGTATAAATATATGGGCCTATGGATTACTAACAACCTTTCGTGGTCAAAACACGTAGACGCTGTCGTAGGAAATTCAATGCGGAAACTCTTTTTCTTGAGGCGCTCATTAAAGTCATCCCCACGCATACAATTCCCTCATCCATCCGTTACTAGAATATGCTGTAATCATCTGGGACCCTTTCACAGCGCAATCGTGTTTGTCGATTAAAGTTTTTCTTCCAGCTCAAAAAAGGTCATTATAAAGCTAATACTTCTAATTATTTTGCTTACTCCTCAGGTTATAACACGAGACAAAGGCATGCACTAACAATAACCCCTTTGAACGCACGAAATAACTGCTTTAAATATTGTTCTTTCCGAGGACAATTACTGAATGGAATAAACTTAATAACCAGACTGTTAATCATAATTCTTTATTGATGTTTGAAAAGTGCCTGCAAATTTTATGAATTTGAGTGTTTATATTTATTTATTTATTTATTTATTTATTTAAAATACCTTACAGGCCCCATGGGTGCATTGTGTAAGGGGGGTTACAGAGAAAGCAGCCTTCTAAAGAGGTATACAAAAGATACACCTCAATACAGGGCTCGTCAACATTACTACCAAGATAAAAACATGAAACAGGAACAACTGTAGTAATGAAAGGCCACAAAGGTACACTAAAGGAAATAACATGAGTAAAACTTCACGTAAGGCATTAATACTAGAAAGTAAAATACACAAAGAATGAACATATCAGGGAGTACAATTCTTGAAGTGATATTCAGGGAAAAAGACGCAAAAAAGCAATAATATGTACAGGTCATACAAGTGAACACACGACACAGCATAAAATAGCAATTCACAGGAGCGAGATAGCAATGCATCACAAATATCACAAGAAGTTCGAAGCAGATTGCCAAGTGTAAGAAACAAGATAAAGTTATTTGTAAGTGCTATTATGAACAATGCTCGTGTAGGAGATGAAATTTTCCTTGATCTGACTCGGAAGCAATGTGATCAGGCAGATTATTCCACAAGCGAATGGCGGTAGGGAGTGCGGAAAAGTTAAAAGCATGTGTTTATTTATTTAAAATACCTTACAGGCCCCATGGGGGCATATATGCATGTGTTTTTTTTCCCACCCTGCTATGATCTGTACTAGATCGCAGTATCTATAAATAAATAAATAAATAAATAAATAAATAAATAAATAAATAAATAAATAAATAAATAAATAAATAAATAAATAAAAAGTTTATTCTTTTCACTCTTGGAATCAACTTCGTTGTCGTCGACAAGCTCCACTTTCGAAGAGGCTGGTGTTGATTGTTTTAGTACCACTGTTAACAATGGTATTATGGTCGCTGCAGTGTTTTGCAGCCCGACCTGTCTTTACTTTTTTTCTGCAAAGTAAGTTCTATATTTTAAACACCCATGTTTTTCAGACATCATACTGCAGTGATTCTATTTACCAGCGCATTCCTGTGTACGCTCCGCGTTCAAGAGTGCACGCAGCCCCCCATCGAAGGCCCTCGGGATCTCGATAGAGCTCCACGGTGCTCCGTTGACTCGATGGCCATTGGAGCCTCCCGTGTAGCAACGCTCCATTGGCCTTTCGGTCGATAGGCTATCGGTTTGAGGGCCTTGGAAATTACCGTGTAATACTGGTATTGAACCCAAAGACAACTGTTCAAAAAGTATGCAGTTGAGCACTTGACACATTCTCTCTCTCTCTCTCACACACACACACACACACACACACACACACACACACACACACACACACACACACACACACACACACACACACACACACACACACACACACACACACACACACACACACACACACACACACACACACACACACACACACATATATATATATATATATATATATATATATATATATATATATATATATATATATATATATATATATATATATATATATATATATATATATATATTAGTACTACCTCTGAGTTACCAACTTTAAATGAGTTTATTTCAAGGGAGTGATAAGAGTTGGACAGTGGTAATCAGTGGGGTTGACACAGCGTCCCTTTTTCCTTGATGTGGCAGAGGTGGATGATGCAGGATGACTTAGAGCTTCGTGGGATGGAGCAAGAAATAGACAAATGAAGATTTTAGCCTGGTCTCATGCTGCTCCCTTTGTGTTAGGGCAGTCCTTGCTTCTACAATCAGCCGTTCTTGATGCTGCAGTCCCTCTCAAGATACAACGATGCTACAAGTACTATACGGTGCTCGGGAAGTGTGCCACAGAAAACCACCAACCTTCAATTAATCGCGCATTGTAAACTGTCTGCAACTCCATGCTACCTTAATGTATGCTTCCGCCTAGCCTGTAATGGTTGGTTTAAGTACTTGCTTGGCGCTCACAGCCCGATGGTAGATCAGCGCGTCAGGCTCACGCACGCGTCAACGAAGGCACTACTGGCTTTACCATGTAGGTGCGAAGAACTTAGTGATACATTTGATTACGTAGGCCTGTATTGTGTGAATGGCTCGTTAGCTTCAATTAATTTTGAATGGTAATTAGGTCAGCTGAGAGGCTGACTTTTCCATTTATATATATTAACCTAACGTGAATTCCCAACCAGTGGTTCCCGGTAACTTGAGATCACAGTTTCTTCGGTGAAATGACGAGATTACCAAAAAGGATGGTGCCTATACTCTCAGAAATCTTAGTTGAAGCTCAGATACTGAAAGAAATCTTAGTGGCAGCCACATATGCATAGCTTACGCCCTGGAGATTAACATCCTGGTGTTGCTTCACATGAAGAAACGAACTTCACTCTTACTCAATGCGTCTGATGTGCAATCACTCTTGCACAGTTGTTTCTTTTGTTAAAATGTACCAATGTCAAAGCGGTACTTAGAGCTGAGCGAGGTGAAAGTAGCCATAAGACGCAATAAAACTACTCTAAGTACCAACAGACACAAGCAGAAACAGAGTCCGAGACCTTGCGCTATACATATTGCGCTCAATATTTCTATTTTCATTATTCCCGCCAGAAACGTGTTTAAAGGCCCGCATTATTTTCGTCTCAAAATTTGTGTCAATTTTCTTTCCTAGCCATTTTTTGAGAAGAAAACAATACTTTGTTGTGGGTGTAAAGCGGATAACGGTGCCGAGATGAAACGCCGAGACAGGACAGCAACAACTCCAAAGTTCAAACAATACCTTTCGCGTGAAGATGAAAGCAAGAAATTCCACGTGAGAACTTTAAAAGTCTATAAACTGTTAAAACAATGAAACACTGCTCACTTCAAAAAATAAGGCGCTACATAACACACGAGACGAGACAGGACGACGATATGGCGCCTGTAACATCGTCTTGTCTTGTCTCGTGCGTTATGTAGCGCCTTATTTCTTGGAGTGTAAAATGCATATACAACTAGCCCAGCGACAAAGTTTACTGAACACTGCTCAATGTAACACTGCTCAGTGGTAAATGGTCTTTCAGTGAGTATATCCCACAGAAAATGAGCACAAGTTAACTGTGATTGTCACAGTTCTCTTTAAACTTTATCGAGCCATGGGCTGCGCAAAGTGCACAACTTTGCAGTACAGCGCGGAGCGAACTTCCGATTGCAACAAATTCAGTGCCTGCCGACGTGCGCCCTGACACGGCTGTGCGGGTAGTGTAGGGAAAAGATGAATCGGCGGTCGCACGTGCTCTCGCTCGACCTCCCACGGCTTTGCCAAAATCACTGACCGGCGCAGCAAGGGCGGGACTGAACGAAGCAGTCGTCGCTTCCTGACCTCCATTCGAAACGTAAGTGGGTCTCCGCCGCGTTTAGAGATGACCTCAATGCGGATCCGCTCTAGACACGATGTGTCCGCGATCGGTTTATTAAAAAAAAAGGCCGCTAACTCAATCCAACCACTTCATACGGTAACCATCCTGCATCGTTTAGGCAGTTCACGGTTTAATGCAATTGCAAACCAGCTGGCTAGTAAGGTAAAAAAGGCATGTACAGAATCATGTGTACAGTGCGACAGATGAAAAGCCTGCAGGCATACAATGAGGAAACTTACGACGTTGTAAAAGTAAAGCATAATTGAAAAAAAAAGAACGAAAGGCGAAATTACACAGACCATTGGCAGTAAATTTTTGAAACTTTATTTCAGTATTCTGACTTTAGGGTCCTTCTTGGCAGTGCTGAACTTGTGTACGGTGACTGCATGCAGAAGTGGCATCACGTTGAGGTAATCATGAATAAAAGCTATTTTTCGAAGACATAACTTAGAAAAATATATTTTGATGAAGGGCAAACAAAGGGAAAAAGAGAACAGAGGAAGATATGATTAGGTAACGCCCGCTATGTAAAGCAAAAATTAAACAGAACTGTTTTCACACCCGCTGCCGGGCACTGTATAGAAATAGAGGTGCGAGCTGTTTAACGTCGGCATTCGAAAACTAAGTTAGCTGAAGACATGGTGCAATTGAGGTACCTGAAATGTGCTGAGAAATCAGAACGGGCGTCTTTCTGCGCTCTAGCCGAATTTCGCACTCTTCTGTGCCTAAAATGTGGCTGTACGAAGGCAGCATTTGTACAACTCAGCTCCGTGATTAAGGAAATATCGTTTATCTGCTGCACAACGCCAACTGCCGGCACACTCAGTACTCGCCGAGATATTTTTCCAAACTTTCGTTTTCATATATACTTTAGTATTTGGTTTTCCGCATTAAATTCCCTCCAGACAGAGCAAGAGGGAATTTACAGGTCACAGCTTTTTTCCGCGTAGAGTGCGATTACGATGGCTTTTAAATGTTAATTTTTTTAAAAGATTAATAAGTTATGCTAGCTTGTTGGTTGCCATACATACTGTCACATAGCAGCTGTTAAGCACCTCGGCTCAACACTGCTGTCAGGTACTTTTTGCTATGTTTGAATGCTTTTGTTTGTGAAGAGATCAGTGCAGTAGGCCTGCGGCCCCCTCAAACCGTCTCAAGGGCCTCCAGCATCCTGTATTTGTAATCGATGGAAATAAATAAATAATAACTTTGTAAATAAGTGAGTAAATAAACCAAATCGTTAAAAATTAACTAAACGAGATACGAGTGAAATACGCCGCAAGATCCAAGCGAGCCCACTTGAATTTAGTTTTGCGAGCATTGTTACAAGTAAACATGAGGGGCACTATTGAATAATGCTTACAGAGCTTTTTATTCGAGCTTACACTGAGCTCTTTCTTCCAGCGTAATTTAATCAGCCAACGCGCCAGCGATATATATTTGATTATACCGGAAGCTAGCCTTCACTGGCTGCTTTCCGAGGCGCGATTGAAGTGAGTGAGCTGTCAAGAATGCGCAAAACAGCCAAAACACAAATTTACAAACAAGCTTTGGTTTCCTGATATCAAACCATTGAGATATTCTTATTTCTTTACGAGTTTGTAGGGTTGGTCTAAGGTGCCCAGAACAGAGGCTTTACTTTTATGTCGTGCTGTGGGAGCATTTACGTCAACCCAGGAGCTCAAAATCTCGCCCTCACCCATGACGGCCTTAGTAGTTTCACAGGCGCTGTAAGTGTCCGACTATATACTGCTCAAATGTAGACCTTGTGTCGAACCCTGTGCATATATGCATATCAGGAGAGATTAATGGTTGGCAGCGGAGCCCTCTACTCTCTTCTTACGACGTAATACACAGCATGACGCGGCTAAAGCAAGCCACACAGAATGCAGTCGATAAAACAACGTGTAAGTAGTATTGATAGTTTATGCAGAAGAATAAACCTTCGATAGTACGATGAAAACCGCCCGCAAAAAAAAAAAAAGGAAGGAGAAATGAAAGTCAGGTTCGAAAGAAAAAGTAAACGTACTCTTGATTACTGTATTTGTGAACTCGAGTTTCCGGAGCAAAATTTCAGCGTTAAAGGATTACTTTCCAAGGATTGCCAGACACATAATCAAGGTAAAGGTACAATAAATAGCGCTGAACAATAGTTTCGCAACCAAGTGACCGCTGAAAAACAGCAAACAGCAATACTTTGTTTTGTTACACCTTATCGTGTTTTTTTTTCCTCTTCCTGTTCTTGTGTTTCACTTCATGCAAATCAATTGTACAATGTTTTTGCCAAGTTTCTTGAAATGTGTTTTTTTTTGTTTGATGTCTGACATGTTATTTACCTGCTATAACTTCAGTGCTCCGAATATTGTACAAAATTTGTATTTACTGTTGAAAATTAGAGGTAACATGTCTGTTTTAATCAAAATATGACGTTATGATACTGCTATGTATCGGTCTTCTTGGCCTTAGTCAAGCTGCATGAGCAGGTTTTAGCCAGGGAGACCCTCCAGACACTTTCTGGAAAAACAAACATTGAATTGAATTGAAAACGCAATTCCAGATTAAATTTAAGCGAATTTATGATGTTTCGGATGTTTGAACGGAAATTCGAATTCATTTCGTGGGGAAGCTTCAAGGGCTGGATGGAGAGCCGCCAGATTTCAACGATGTCAGTACACCCACCGGAGCTCTAGGAATTCTGGACAAGGGCGACAATCTGAAGACACCGCTCCCATTGAAGAAGTGCTACGAGATCACACCAATATATACTTATGCTATATACTTTTGATGGGGGCTGTACGTAGCATGACTGCTGAGAATCATTATTCAAGGAAAAAGAATAAACTTTCTGCTCACAGAAACAATTTATGTTTCGTAGTGATGAAACAGAGCTGCGTTTTTCGATTTTATGAAATTCTTGGTATTGTAAACAAATTGGCGGAAATTGAACACTTGGCAAAATTTGGTTGTAATTGAATCATTACAACCTATTTGTGATCGTCTGCCCATTCACTAGCTCTTCTAATGGACCGGAAAAATAAAGAATTAGGTTTGACATCAGATGGCGCCCCGTAACATGTTTACGGAGAAAAATCGCGCAAACATTACGTTTCTCCGAAGTCAAGCAGCTGGTAGCAGGCTTATAATTGATGTTTTTTTTTTTTCATTGAAATAATGCTACAACATTACTTTTCTCCGAAGTCAAGCAGCTGGTAGCAGGTTTATAATTGATGTTTTTTTTTCATTGAAATAATGCTACACTATTGAAGATTGATAGTTAATGCAAGATACACTTTATGACGCTATAGTTGCCCACAGACATTGACGCAAACCACGTATCTGCAAAATTTGTATCACAAGTCAACTCAAAGCACTTACTTGACCAAACGGTGTACTGCTAATTTTCTTGGCCTCTTGTTCAGTCTGCTGAAGTGAAGACCTGACCTTGGCTGTGAAATTTTAAAACTGCCAGCGGCATCCGCCGCATCTGCAAGCTCTACATACAACTACATACAACTCAAGGCCAGATTTCTTGCGTTTTATTTTTTAATGCTACTGATATGTCGACTTCGATATATTCGCTTGCTTAGCACAGCTTCGCTTGCTTCGAAAACTTTGCAGAACTCGAGTACGCTAATTTCTCCTCCATCGAATCTAATCACTGTTTTCAACCACAAGGCAATAAATATCACTACTCGAAACGCTGAACCTGGATACTAGCGCTTAGTTCAAGGTAGGGCATAATTTTGGCGATGAGCTGCAGAAGCGTATCCGGACTCCCGGCTAAATTTCTCAAAACGCGCGCGCGCGCGGCGTTCCGCTCTCGTAACTGGCAAAACAAAAATACGGTGCGCAGTTGCTGGGGCCCCGACGTGATCGGAGTCGCGTAGCCGCCTGGCGCGGCCGCTCGTTTAGCCTCCTTTACGCACTCACCAAATCGGAGAGAGCGAACCATGGCGTCCGCTTATTCCCCCTCACTTCGCTTCCGGAGTCACCGTATTGCGGCAGAGCACGGTTCTGAAGTGGAGCGCCTGATTTTTTTTTTCTCGCTAAAAGCTGAGAGGTTAGTTTAGGCGAGCTTCTTGGAGCGGATGTATACCGCTTTTTACATTTACTATCGCCCAATATCGGGAACTGACGTTTAGCATACGCTGCTCCTTACGCATACAAACGGGTATTAAAAATTAATACTGAAATCATTGCTGTTGTTGCGAAGAGGGGGGCGACATACGAATATTCAGGTACTGCTAAGAGCCATCAGCTGTACAGATAATATTCTGTTTAGTCAGGGTCTTACAAGTTATGGATAATAGTCTGTGTAGTCAAGATGTTACAAGTTATGGAGCACTGCATTGTGGAAGGCAAACGCTTCAATAAAAGACTAACTCAATAATATTCCCAATTAATGTCCTGTATGCCCTGTCAATCACCGCAGTTTCTTCACTTTTTTCAACTATAAAGAAATGCTACGCAAATTTTTTAAATCTCCAATGCTGCCGAGAAAGAAATTTTCAGACACGTCCGACCTAGTGAACGTTGAACTTCACCATCACAATGGCGAAGCGGCTTATACAATTTCTCATCGCGTTTATACCCGATTTAGTTAATAATAATAATAATAATAATAATAATAATAATAATAATAATAATAATAATAATAATAATAATAATAATAATAATAATATTAATAATATTAATAATAATAATAATAATAATAATAATAATAATAATAATAATAATAATTAGAAAGGAAATGGCGCAGTACCTGTCTCGTATATCGTTGAACACCTGAACCGCGCCGTAAGGGAATGGATAAAGGAGGGAGTGAAAGAAGAAAGGAAGAGAAGTGCCGTAGTGGAGGGCTCCGGAATAATTTCGACCACCTGGGGATCTTTAATGTGCACTGACATAGCACAGCACACGGGCGCCATAGCGTTTTAGTTTCGCTATTTTTCTTTTCAGGACATGCAATACTTGGCAGCTACCAAGTACGTTTTCTTTGTAACTGGCAGCATATTGGCTGCCCATGATGAATCAATATTTTTTTTACCATTTGCAGTACTTTGATGTTCTCGTTGCATGAGTCTCACCGTTATTGTGGGTAAAATTTCGCATTCACAAAAAGAGATATATTAGAAAAGAGGTGGTTTGTAGCACTGGGCGCATAATTTAACCCTTGCAGTTGTCTTTTATTGCTCGATATGTTCCGCCTTTATTATTTTTTCTGTGACCAAAACGCAGACTGGTAGACTTACGAAATGTTCAATTTTTTATGCTGACAGTTTTGACAAGAATATATCCGCTGGTGGTCCTTTACAGAGGCTTTCATTTTGTGCGCGCAGATGACAATATTAAGTCAACTGTTGCGAAACGCGAAGCTGCTTTAATCGCCTTAAGATGCTTTGTGCAATATGCTATTACGCCGCTCCGGTGTGATGGAGGATCCATCGCGTAGCGCCCGCACGTGACCCGAGCTTCGAATGGCGGCCGTCTCCGCCCTGCGTCCGTCCGCATCAAGGCACCGTACTCTTCCATACGTCCGGACCTTGTG
This sequence comes from Amblyomma americanum, assembly GCA_030143305.2. Taxonomy (NCBI): domain Eukaryota; kingdom Metazoa; phylum Arthropoda; class Arachnida; order Ixodida; family Ixodidae; genus Amblyomma; species Amblyomma americanum. The sequence continues at coordinate 84,285 of JARKHS020002869.1, forward strand.
CAGTCGTGGCACTTAGCGCCTGGCGGCGAAGGCTGGAACTGATTTCGACGTCACGGGAGCGCCCAAGGACATCCGAGTTTCAAAGCAGGCGGCGGCACGGCTGGCCACAGATGATAAACACGCCGAGCTCATGAGACGCCTTCACCGGTGACCCAAGGAACATTCAACATGCAAGGTACGTACGGATTTTCGCTTCAAAAAGATAGAAACTATTTCGTTTTATAAAGAAGGTGTTTTTTTTAAATATATTATACTGCACGAGTAATAACTGAGACTCTTCACCGTGATAATACCGTCAAGCTCTGTATTTTCAAGCTCTGTCTGTCTTTTCAAGCAAGCTCTGTCGTTTCATTTGAACACATCGGTCCCGAAGGTATTGATCATGAAAAAGTGACTCATCAGCGTATAAAACTTTGGATCGTTGGGAAAACGACCTAACTTTTTTTATCTCTGTGTTATGGACGAAACTGGCGCTAACTTGTGATTTAACCGTCATTTTTCGAAGACCTCTTCTGACTGCCGCATGAACTGGAGATTTCATTAGAGAAATGAACGTCTTGGTCACCGATCTATACCAAATTTTCAGGAAACTTTCTTGCGTAGACCGAAGGCATGTTTCTTATTCTTACTTCTGCATGTGAGAAATTAGCGAATGTCGACGCATAAAAAGGCAAACTAAAATTAGAGACGCGAGCCAGAATGTTCCCGAAAAAATATTTATTTTTCGTTTTTACAGCGTAGACGCAATGATTGCGCTATAGTAGTCCTCCTAAATGAACATGGCTTCAGAGCACTCTCACTAACAACGATTTCCTTGCAGGCTTAGAAAAAAAAAGTGAACTCTGCACAAACAAAATCCAGAAGGGAAGAGCGGAAAGTTCGAGTCATTCCTTATTTGAACTTACTGGCGCACATGGGGAAGGGACCAGCGGCATGCGTCTTCTTTAATCACTTTGTTTACACAAGAGGCGCGTCGCCGGCGGAGAGGAAGGTTTTGAGAGAGAGATAGACGTCCATTGAGGAAACCCTCTCGGGCCTTATCGGCTTGGCTCGCTGACGTGATAGCGGCGGCTGTAGTCAGCAGTGCAGCAAACTTGGAATGAGAAAAGAGAGCTTTTCACTCGTGTTCTTCACAGCATTATTGAATAAAAAAATTCACGAAAGCTGATATCGGGCCCAGTTAGCTAAAAGCGGCCCTGGGAGCCGCATGTTACAAGACGTCACTTGTTACAGACAACGATAGTTCGAGCAAGGTTCCGACTAGCAAGTCAACTTTCTGTGAAATTAGACATTGTTCTAAAGGAACGAATCGTGACTATGGAAGAAACAATTACAGCGCGAAAAAAAAATTACAGTAATTACCCTTAAACCCGCCTTATACCCGCGAATATCTATCGAAATTCAATCCAAAAATCGGGTTTACTTCTTCCGAAAATGAATTTGCGTTCTATGCTGCCTTTCAACTTTTTCAAAAGGTCCATGCTGTTAGCTGTCGCCGTCATAAAGCGAAAATTCTTGCCGATAGAACGCAGCGGCCGTTGTAGTTGTCAGTGAAGAGAATATTAGGTGCTTATATGCGCTCGTAGTGAGATTGTAACGTGTTGCGACTAACTAAATGTCTAAAGCATTGTCACTGCTTCCCTTGTCCTCACGAGCAGGTGTCAAGCTATGGGCACGATCAAGTGTTGGCACTACTGTATGGTTAAACTGTCAAGGTCACCTTTCGACTACGAGCTGATTAAAGGTCGAAAGTTCAGGATTACAAAACACAACCTATATCTGCCTAAATGCGCATCATTATCTTCTCTTTCAAATTCTGTTAAAGCTCTTCAAGTTAAAAACTTGATTTATAAAACCCACCATCTGACAACGTAGCTCCACATTTCTTTGAGAATACTAAGAAAATAAGGTTAATCTCTTCCGCCAAATGCATGCCAATATCCCTGATGTGGCGAATGTAGCTACATGCCTTAGACTGCTTTAATTTGGAGGAAGGGTTAGGCTCTGAATTATTCTGATACTAATTGTAAGTCTTCTGTGAAAATACATCAATTTACATTTCTTTTAATCCTACATTAATTTATGATTTGGGAAGGCTGCGCACATGTGACGAAAACTAGCCAACTTATCGACTAATTGTTGTCAGTCTCTGCTAGTATTGGTGATGCCAAAAGTTAAATGGCGAAGAAAATCGACACTGCGAATGTAAACGAAGTTCAATAGGGGTCGTTTTTCAGCAGCACACGAAAATGATTCAGCCGAAGAAGTGCGCTTCAACTAAAAACTCGTCAAGGTGGATAAAGGCCACTGGATTCATTAATTAGTACTAATAATTGGTTTTTGGGGAAAGGAAATGGCGCAGTATCTGTCTCATATATCTTTGGACACCTGAACCGCGCCGTAAGGGAAGGGATAAAGGAGGGAGTGAAAGAATAAAGGAAGTATAGGTGCCGTAGTGGAGGGCTCCGGAATAATTTCGACCACCTGGGGATCTTTAACGTGCACTGACATCGCACAGCACACGGGCGCCTTAGCGTTTTTCCTCCATAAAAACGCAGCCGCCGCGGTCGGCTTCGAACCCGGGAACTCCGGATCAGTAGTCGAGCGCCCTAACCACTGAGCCACCGCGGCGGGGGACATTAATTAGTACTTGTTCCATGGAATACGATATATGCAGGATGTGTTGCGAATGTTAGGCATGCGCGCCCTAACGTTCCAGCAGCCTGGTGGCATCCCCCTTCTCATCACTGCTTAATATACCAGAGGTACCACTTCCTGGAGTGGGCGTTGCAAGCTTTTTCTTTTACGGCATACACGTTTTTCTTGTCTGGTGTGTGTGTTGCTTGCCTCAGGCTGTTGCTTTCTGGCCTTTCTCAACAACAAATTTCACGGCCGATATTTAATACTGCGTGCAGAAGGAAAAGGCAACGCTTTTGTGCCGATAAGTTTTAGTAACGGTGAAGAGTGTCGATAACGCAAACCATGGGAACGTCCTTCACAAGGACACCTCTCTGGACACGCGCACCATGTGGGGTATGTCACCAAGAATAGGGTGGGTCAGCGACCTGAACATTTAGGGCGTGTAAGCTCCGTCTGCCAACAACAACAACGCGCTAAACTGGTCTCGCGAGTTATCGTTTGCTTTATCTCTTTCCGCACTGAAGAGAGCACGACAGGGAGAATAGCTAGGCTGCGCCGTTATCCAAATGGTCGAGCGCTCAACGCAGACGAGTTCAATGTTCTCAAGGCACGCTTGGCGCCGAAAGTCGCCGACCGTTGCTGTGACCTACATAATGAATATACACTGCGCCGATGTGCCGGAGCTAAACAATTTAGGAGGGCAGTATTTTGTGCGGACTGCCTTGCCGGAGGAATGTCAAACCGTCTTTGCAGGCGCTATAAGAAAGCGGAAATAATGTCGCTATTAAGCGAGAGATAAGCGAACAGGTCAGTTCGACGTTTTCAAAAAAAAAAATGCAGACGAAATAGACGTGTATTAAGAGCTTTACTGGTTACTTTGTGTTAGGAAGATGATTCCAAAGATTATAAACAAGACCTGTGAATGTTGTCAAAATAAAAGCATTATCCTCTACACGCGTCGCAGAAAAGTGCTCGTAAGAATCGCTAAATAGAAATAGGCAGAAATTGAAACACTTCTTAAAAGAGTGCTCCGCAAGCAGAAACAAAAGTACCAGTGCACAATGGTTGGTGCGTGTGGGTGCGTGTGTGTTTAACTTCGACTTCGATCTCACGGTCATATGAAGCACCTCAGCAGCTGCAGCTATGACAGACTATCCAATTGTGCGCTAAAAGTGGAAGACGGCTTTAATATTCACGTGCGTACGCTGAAAACTGTTTTATAACCGTAATAGGTTTGCAAATGGTTGACAGCACATCCCTAGCTCTGGCAGTGACGGAAAATTGCGTGTTGCAGCCGATTGCCAGCACATTACTAGTATCGACATCGCCGAAAGATTGCAATATCGCACAAAAATGTCAGAGTGCTCTCAAGAATCTTTTGTTTAGAATAAATGCACACTTATGCCCGTGTTCAACGTTCCAGATATAATATTTTAATTTGACAAAACGAGGTTGGCGTACTACGTGAGATACCACGCGAATTGTTCTATGGTACCTCTTTTTGTCTCTACTGTACTAGCCGCAAGATCAGCTTCCCAGAGGGGCACTGGAGCTCTCCTGGACGTCCAATGGATGTCCTAAACATCCACAGGACGTCCAAAGGAGCTTGAGTGCCCATTGGGTTTAGTCATCGCCAATATTCGCTCATGTTTCATGCTTTATCAGAAAGCAAGAAAAGAGTAAGTTGTACAAGTTCAGAGTTTACTAAAATCTGGTCTGAATGATTCTGTCACCGGGCAGCTCGATTTGCTCTTTTATTTTCGAAGAAACCCACAGCATGCAGCCTGCGCCGAACTCAATAAAGTAATACCTTTGTTTATTTTTATCCTGTCTGTAAATTCGTACGCGCATTGTAAGCCTTGTCTATTTCTCCACGCAGTGTGTCGAAGACTCCTGTTCTCCGGCCTGGCGCACAGCCGCGGTGTCCTTAGGAATGGCGTTGCACGCAGCGGAGGTGAGAGCTGGGCTCACGGCCATCCTCCGTGAGATAGAAGGGAGACCAGAGCGAAATAAATTCGAGCCAGCACCCACCGCTATGAATTATTCAACAAAAAGTGAGAGTGGATAGACAGCTGGCAGGAAAACAAGGTGCATCGTACTTTTACGCATTTCATCGAGATAAAAAGAGAGATGAAGGGTGGCTACCCAGGCATAGATCCGGTTGGATCTAATTCACATCTCTCGGAGGAGTTGTTTTTTTAATGAACAGGCCAAAACTTACTTTCTGGTTGCTTGGCAGGTGTCTTTCGGTGTGCGGTTTTTTAGGACCCTATTTTGTGGCAGCAACCAGAAAAAAAAAATGTCTTTATAAGAGATCTGTGTTCAGTTTCGGCATAAGGTCAGCAGGATCAGAGGGACTGTTGCCACCCGCCTTAAGGTTCAATTAGTTTGATATCAGGCACATTAACGCGTGCCCTGCTCACCCTATGACGCAGGCGCCAGCGTGCGCGCGATTACGTCGGACCTGGCCGAGATGGACGATGAAGAGAATGTCCCCAAGCCGGTCATCCGTGACGTGCGCAAGGTGAACGAGAGCACCCTGTGTGTCACCTTCTCGGACGACACCAAGTGCCATTTCAACAGCGTCTGGGTGAGTGGCTTTGCTACTTCAATGGGGGGCTACTGGAAAGGGGGGTGGGCGGGGGGAGGCAGCGTTTAAAGGCCAGGAAAAAATGGTAAGAATGAACGACTCATACACATGTCTTGGGCTTAAAAATGCATTGTATGAGGATGTGAGGTGAAGCAAAGAGCTACAGGATGCGCCATTACCCAGAGGCAGATTCAAATTACCCCATTTCCCACGTGGAGAAAGTGCTGCCTGTATTTTTTCCTTCTGCGAACAATAACAGATTAGAGTCTCACAAAAATAATCAAGTAACTGGTGTCACTGCTTGTTTCAAGTCTTATTTAATTTTTGTATCGCTTTGATGTGTTCAACGCTATCCGTACGTAACGCATCCAACCCTTTTAATTTCCACATGTCGTTCACTTCTTTTATTACAGCTGCGTGACAGCTGCACATGCTCGGCCTGCGTCCACCCTGCGACACGCCAGAAGCTGCTCAACAGCGTCAAAATAGACCCGAACATCCAACCCCTGTCTTGGGCCGTCGAGGGCGGTGAAACGCTGGAGGTCTGCTGGCCCCAGTCCACGTCGGCACCGCCCCACTCCAGCAGCTACTCGTGCGACTGGTGAGGCGCGATACCGCCATTTGATGTCGAGGTTGCTAAACAGGAAAAGTTAAGTTATATGCGGCGAGCATTAGTGGCGTATAAATAGAATCTGGCCGCTCCCTCGAGGAGGGATTGTCGTCTAAGGAAAGGGCGGATTGTGCTGTCCATCAAAAGCTGCTAAGATGTTTCATCAACTTAACGAAACAAACGGGGCTGAAACAAATAAGGAAAAGTATGCTCTAAAAAGTTGACATATGCCCTAAACTGCACCGAGTAGTTCTTTTAAGTACTTCGTAGTGCTCCAAAGGTCCGGATATTGATGCAGTTTACAAATGCGGAATGACTATAATGGCTTGTGAGCTTCAGGTTCCACGTCATCAACAGTTCGTGTTCCCCATGCAGTGGATCTTTTAATTTTGATAAACATTGTAAATTTCCCGCCCCTTTATAAAACTGAGCCATTTGCTATAATGATGGATGTGTGGGCGGTTGGGACATAAAGAGTGCCCAGAGTCAATAGACTGTGAGTGCATGACTAATACTTCCGAATACTGCACTTTACTGATGCCCCATCTTCTTCTGTTTTCCCTTCGCTGTGAACCAGGCTGTACCAGTTCGGCAAGCTGTTCGAAACCAAGGAGGGCGACCCGTCCGAGGTGTCCGACATGTTTTATACCAACACAAAATCGTCTACTATTCTATGGAACCGCGACGAGTTTGAAGAAAACCCTCCTGAGCTGGACTACAAGACCTTCATGGAGGAACGCTCGGGCCTCAAGCAGATGGTCAAGAACCTCGTCAAATATGGTATCTCCGTACTACACGGTATGAGTAGCCCTTAATTGACCTCTCTTTTTTCACATGGCTGCTGTATTGTAAATCTGACTCTCGTATTGAATATTTTGTTGCAAAACATAGCTTTGGTCTGGTCTTGTTGGTTGAGGTGCTGAGGAAGAAACAACTACGGGGCACGTTCTTCACTGACATCTAAATTGCCTTTTATTTGCCGTGAATATTGTGTGCCTGTGTCATCTTTCAGTTTCCCTTTTTCGGTTTTGCATTATATACTGTGCAGCTGCTGCTGCAACATAATTCCATCTTGTCGTCGCTTCTATTTGGTCCTTTCCCAACTGCTCAGCTCAAAAATATGCACTCATTTAACTTCTCATAAGTAGTTGTTTCATTTATTAAAAAAAAAGAAGCAGAAACTGATAGCCATAAACCTCTTGGCGGTGCATTTTGTTTGTGCGCTCGGTTATATCTTTCCCTGTCTTCCCGAAGATAATGCACATTGTGCAAAACTTTCTGTAGCGTTCCTTGTCACCATGCGTTCTTAAAACACACTGCATATTTTGCTTTTCTGGCTTGTTCCCGGACACAGGAGTTCCACCGCACGAAGATGAGCTAGAGAAAGTCGCCGCACGCATGGGCTACATCCGGGAGACCGGCATGGGTCGAGTGTTCGACGCCACTTGCCAGCCGGAGGCGCACAGGGGTTCCCGTTTCCATCAGCACACCGAACTCCCTGATAGGGAGAGTGCACCAGGTAGGCACCTCCTAAGCCCTGTGGAGCAAGGGACGTAAAAAACTCTTAACTGTAGAGACGTATTAACGGTGATCCACTGCAGTAACGTTCCGGTGATCCACTGCATAGCGCAACAAAGTGACGATTAGAAAGACAAGAACACAAATACAGCCTAGTGTGAATCGCTACATCGTGTATAGCAAATGTGCTTTTTCATAAAAGCAAGAGTGCCTTGAACGAACCATCAATTCTATTTTTCCATATAGGTTTGTATGTCTAAAACTGTACCAACATTAATTTGTTTTTGTGTTGTAGAATTAACCACGACGTCAAAACACCAACCCAATCATAGAACTATTACACTTCCAATACTTTTCTTTCGAATAAGTTAAGTAGCTTTTGTTCTTACAAGAAGTGCACATAAAATCAACCGGACAGCTCAGCTCCTTTTCATGTCCTTAGCTCGTAGCATCAAATTGTGACGATAAGTGAAACTGAAGCATTCTGCAATAAGATTTTAAATACAAACTCCACCTTTTTACAACTTAAGCACAACTTTAGAGCAATGCTTGTGCTACTATTTGAGAGAAGGTGTGTGACGTGTGCAAAAGAATCACAAGAGAGATGAAATGGTATGTCGCTGTCACGCCCAGGTGTCAAGCTGTTGCTATGCATTTCTTCGGATGTGCCGAAGCAGACTCTGAGCGGGACTCCCAGCAAAGGAAAGACCTTCTTCGTGGATGGTTTTTACATCGCGCAGTGGATGAAGTACAACCACCCGGAGTACTTCAGACTGCTGGTGTCTACGCCGGTCACCTTCTCGTATTACGACTCACGACGTGGCGTAAGTGCCCATCTCGTGGCAATGATTTTACTCCTTTGATCGTAAACGCTATAGGCCGAGAGGGCACCTACATGAACACACCAGTTACGGAACTCATTTACATGATACTAAGGTTTCCAAAGAAGAAAAGTGTTCAAAAGTGGATAGGGTCCAATTAAAATTTCTGAAATTTTACTGTCGCCATTTCATGATTTTTTTTCTTAACACTTGTGTTCAGAGCACTTGAGATTAAAAAAAGTATGTTTGGAATTTCTGGGATTAGCATAGATGTTCCTACTTTAATTACAGCACTCTACTACGAAATAATGGATGTGAGCTGTTTCAAAACATAAATAGCAGTGCTTTTACTGATAATCAGTGCACTGATTTAACAACAATAACGAAAAGTTCATTGGTGAAGCCACCATTGCTTTCCTTTTATTTTTCTTGCAGGTGTGGCTCCGAGACACATTTCCCATCATCAGGACGAACAACTATGGGAAGATAAAGAAGATTCACTACAGCACGTTTTCCATGCGGCCGCCACTGCTTTCGTCAACCGAGGCTACCAAATTTTACGAGGCATATAGGTAAGGGGGCGTTTATCTACCACTTCTGTATTGTACCATTTTCCACCTGTGCTACCACAACCACGAGAATTGTTGTCGAATGCTCTTAGTTTGCATACGCCATAAATCGTTAAACGCTTCATTGCTGACCTCTACACTGGATAAACATCTGCTTTCTGCATATTTTCATCGATATATTTTCTCACTGTGTTTTACCTAAATCTGTTGAAGCCTATGATGAAACCATTATCAGTGCACTATATCAGCAAAATAGGTGAGGAGAGGTACTTCTGTGCTCTGGGTATTAAAAATGTACTAACCTACTCGTACACATATTTACGGTTAGACACCGAACCAGCCTTACAACCACAGGTTGGTCGTTTACAACCACAGGTTGGTCGTTCCTTGATCTTCTTTTGTGCAAATAACAACTTTCACACCAAGAAATCGCAGATTCTGCATGAAAATTAGATCAACATTGTCCGAGCCTTGCAAGTATTCAGCAAAAATTATGTGCAGACTGTTTTCCCACCACTGGTCTATTGCAGCAGTGGTGGTTCAGATCTCTGCAAAGTTACAAATTCCAGTTTTCTGAGCTAACCCGCCGCGGTGGCTCAGTGGTTAGGGCAATCGACTACTGATCCGGAGCTCCCGGGTTCGAACCCGACCGCGGCGGCTGCGTTTTTATGGAGGAAAAATGCTAAGGCGTCCGTGTGCTGTGCGATGTCAGTGCACGTTAAAGATCCCCAGGTGGTCGAAATTATTTCCGGAGCCCTCCACTACGGCACCTATTCCTTTCTTCTTTCACTCCCTCCTTTATTCCTTCCCTTACGGCACTGTTCAGGTGTCCAACGATATATGAGACAGATACTGCGCCATTTCCTTTCCCCAAAAGACCAATTATTAATTATTATTAGCTGACAGGCGGAACTTTTCGTGTTATTAATGTTCAGTGCACTCTGTCGTCCGCAGCACATTCACCAAGCGCATGGAGGAAGAATCGTCCCAGTACGCGTTTCATCTGGCGCCGGGTGACCTGGTGGCGTTCAACAACCGGCGCATACTGCACGGCATGAAGGAGCTCGGTCCGGACCACAAGGACGTGTACGTTGCATACGTTCTTACTGTGCCTAGCTCGTTTTATGCACTTTAGAACAAGCTCTGAACGGGGCGCTATTGCTGCAAGATTTGTGCCGGACTGAATAGCAAAGTCACCCAAAGTGTCTAACGAAGGCACAGCTTGTTTTCTAACAGTAATAAGTCGAATGAATCTAATGTCCTAGGCTTTGTCACGTTCATATTGCATATGCCTACTTTGCTTGAAGCAATTTTAATCGACACCAAATTTAATTTATGACTAGGAATGACTCAAATCAGGCTAATGCAGCAGCTTACTCGAAGTGTCGTATAGATTTCTTTGCTGCCTAAGTTTTTTTGGTAAACTTGCTTAATTGGGATCTATGTTTCGCAGGTGAGAAATGCAGGATTGAATACTGTACTTAACGACAATATGTTTATTCTCAGAACCAGCAAAATTTCCTTTAAAGTGACCATTGGTTCAGGGTTTAAATGAAACTTGCAAATTCAGTTTATATTAAAGCACGCTTGTTCCCTTAAAGCAGTGCTTGTGTTCGGTGCGTAGTGCGTAGTTCCAGCGGGTGTTGTTCTTCACTATGCTGGGCCGACAAGCTATAGCAAAGCGTGGCAAATATTACAAAACTACTGACTCAGCCAATATGATGCCTAAAATGCTTCTTTTTTATTGGGAGGGGGTGAATAATGGGGTAATGAAAAGTGCAGTGGTTTCTACTAAGAAAATGAATTAGTGTTCACTTTGTACTTCTTACGTGCTATAGCAGAAGTTGCTTAAAACATATACACAAAAAAAACTTTTGTCTTACCTTTATTTGACATTATTTTCATAACATTTACCTACAGCTTCGCCAGGTTCCCAAACGCATTTAAATATTATGACCTTAGCGTGCGGCTAGCCGATCTTTCAAAGTAATCAAGGAGATGGTAACCCAGGTGCTGGCGGATCACGAAGAATTTTGTGCAGGAAAATATTCTGAATCTTCAGCGCGGATCATTATGCCATGCTTTGCCAGGATTTTTAAAACAATCTATTTTTCGCATCTTGCAGAGCTTAGAACATTATTTGCATGTCATCTCTAGTGCGACTAGTCGATCTTTCAAAATAATCAAGTAGATGGTAACCCATGTGCTGGCGGATCACGAAGAATTTTGTGCACGAAAACATTCTGAATCCTCAGCGAGGATCGTTATCCCATTCCTTGCCAGGATTTAAAAAAAAATCCATTTTGCGCGAAAGTGAACGCATCTTGCAGAGCTTAGAACATTATTTGCGTGTCATATCCACACTCATCTATTTATTTCATCATCTCCACTCACAACTTATGAATATTTATTACAGGATCCTGAGAGGCTGCTACATGGACATGGATGAAATAGCCTCTCTCTACGAGAAGATGCGGAGAGATGACGACCCCCCTGCAAACTCATGAAGCTGCAATTCTCTGACGTGTGCACTTTTGCATTCACTCGTTTTCAGTATCCCGAAGAATAGGTTCTCCGCTTTTGTACATAGCACTCTGCCCACATGTTAACTTCGATACGTATCTGGGCTTTCATATGTTTGCAAATAAAACAGAGAAGTCCTGGAAGAATAAATTCTGCATCTACCGAGCCTGCAGCGACTTTTGAAAAGAATCCAACAAAGCCCAACCCTCTAAACTGTTGGTATTTACGAAGCTTTTCAATGTTGAACATTGACTTCGATTTTCTGTTCTTTTTATTTGAAAGTCTAATCACTTATTGGTAAGTCCTTGGCTGAACTCAATGCTGCTCTATAGCCATACTTCAGAGCAAGTAAAAACAGAATTGTTTCATTATTTACATGAACTCTTCACGTCATGCCTCAAATTAACAGTATTACCAACCTTGTAAAGCGATGACTTAAGCTGTTACAAGCACAATCAATTTTCAGCGGTACCTTGATATGCGCACATGTGTTGGCTTGTGCATATATCCAGCAGAGTGTTTGGAACTGTGGAATCATCTGTTGTTGCTGCTTCAGAATGTAGTCTGTTGCACGTAGTTTATTTGAAGCCCCAGGTAGCATGTGCAAGATGACAGAGGGCCTTACATGGTTTTCTATGCAGATTCAAAAGCAGAAGGCCAACAGCAACAATCGTCGTTCCATTTTTGAAGCAGGACGCAGATGAGCACTCACCTCTACACCATCTGTTTTCATTGTTTCCGCATTTTTTTGCGGCCTGAAATGTCAACAATGCTTGTCCCGCCTATTATAATAGCATTGCTGCATGCTACAAAGGAACAAGTGGTGCCATAAATTTATGCGAACTTCATTCTGCAAAAGGCGTAAATGTCACACTATATCTCTTCCAGCGACAAGGTCTGTATTAATACCCCAGATGAAAATGGAAGTTCCATTTCCAGTTGCAAATGCAGTTTTCCAGCTTTAAATTGCATTTTTGAGCTGGAAAACAAGAATTTCCAGCTGGAACTTTTTCATTGGAATTTTTCCAGCTGGAAAATAACGAATTCCTGCTAGAATCTTTTCCAGCTGGATATTGCATTTCCTAGCTGGAATTTTTTCAGCTGGATATTGCATCTTATAGCTGGAACTTTCCCAGCTGAAAAATACAAAATTCAGCTGAAATTTGTAAAGAAAAATGGCAAACTTGTCCCGTGCTTGTGCGACAGACATCTACGCAGCCGCAGCTACCAACTGATGCTGAAGCCCATGTCGCCTATTTGCCACATGCGTGACATGGACCTCAGCATCGAGTTTTGCTAGCATTCATTATCGAAGCAAGCCTGTACCTTCTCCTTAATTCCAAACGGCGGATTTGCGCTACAACACCGACAAAAAAAGCGAGCCTCAATGCCTCAACCAATGCCAATGATTTATTTCGCTACACCACGTTTTATATTAGTCGGATTTAGCCAAAACTAGCCAAAGACGATCGCGAGCCGCCCTGAAGTAAACATCAAATATGGCCGGCGCTCGGAGTGTTCAGTTGTTCCTCCGTGCGCGTGCGCTCGCTTTTTCGTGTTTTTTTTTATCCTCAAGTGCTGTTCGCTGACACTGTGGCTGTGTTATCGACGAATGAGTTTTTTGTGAATCTGTAGATGACATCCGTTTTCAGCAGAGGACATTCGACAGCAAGAGAAAGAAGCAATTTGCCATTAGGCCGCGTTGTACTCTGAAGTAATCATAGCTGTTGGGTAAAACCAGTCTTTTCCTTCGACAACACCTGTGAAAAAAAAAACAAGTTACAGCTAGAAATTATAGCCTTCCAGCTGGTGTAGGTGTTATTTTTGGCGTGGAACTTTGAGCTGAGAAACGTGTCCTCCGTATTACTTCTCCAGCCGGAAAGTTCATTTCCATCTGGAATATGGAATTGGAAGTGCTTTTATAGCTGGAAACATTTCCAGCTGGAATTATTTCCAGCTAGAAATTTTTCCAGCTGGAAAAATTTCTAGGTTCCATAATCCAACTGGAAATGAAATCATAGGTAGAGCACCATTACTCAAACGGCATTCAAATCGCAAATCTATTGCTGCGCCATTACCATGGCCGCCAAGAAGTTGATAGACGTTTTAGAATCTAAGTCTTTAAGAAACTGCAGGAACTGACAAAACGAATCGTAATTGTGGAGAATTTGTGAACAATGCAAATGAAAATGACTGGGGTGACGTTGAGGGACAAGGAAAGGAGCAGCAAGGGTCATGGAACAAACGTGAGTCATGAAATCTCAGCTGAAATCAAGAAGAGGAAATCTGCGTGGGCAAGGCATTTATTATATATGAAGAACCGATAACCGATGGTCCTTTTAGCCACGTTACGCAGTGGTTACAAGAGAAGGCAGATGTAGAGAGAGACGGAAGATGATGTGGGCTGAGGAGAACAGGAGGTTTGTGGGGATAGGCTGGCCACAACTGGAAAAAGGCAAGGTTAACTGAAGATGAATGCAACATTATTTTTCTAGCAATGGATGTAGACAAGACGATGAAGTTCATGGTTATATGGTGATTAATGTTCCCGGTCTAGTACGCTCGAATAGCGGAATATCTCTACCTTGGTAAACAACTGGTCTAATAAACTATGTACGTGTGCTAATGTGCAGCTGAAGAGAATTCGACAAGCTTAAAAGGGTATAAATAATTCGTGAAGGCTGCAGGTGAAGCATGTCAACTCTTTTTGTGCCGGCGTTTAAAATGATGGCGTAACCGTCGATTAAAGCTGCGATGGCGTTCCGGCTTCCCCCTAGCGCACAGCAGGGGGTAACGAGCCGAATAACGAAGAAAATAAAAAGCCCACTGACAGTAAAGGCTGCGAAACGCTGTTTGGTGACATCGGACGACGCACTGCGTACTGTGGGCGAAGGCAGCGGAAATCTGAAACTTCAGGAACAATGACGTCATCGTCTAGTTTCTCCGCGCCTCTTCGATGCTTTAAAAATAAGCCTGAAGACATTCCGACATTAATCGGCGATTACGTCTTCACTTTAAACGCTGGTGCTAAACAACTTGGTAAGCTTAACCTACAAAGATCACACAAACAAATCCTTCTGTCGCGTCGACTTCGGAAAATATTTTTTTTCAGCTTTTTAAAACATAACCTGCTGTGCCAGTGACCACGTGCCAGCGTGACTGCAAAGGGAAGTGTGTGTGTGTGTGTG
>JARKHS020002870.1:0-34830 GCA_030143305.2 Amblyomma americanum
CAGGGCGGTCAGAGTGCGCCGAAGCCGCCGAACGCGTCGGCGGTAAAGCGCAGTTGGAGTATGGAGTCTCGCTTTGGCCAACGTGACGTCTCCGTACAGCGCGCGCGTGTTACGCTGGAGTATAAACGCGCCTTAACAGAGCCTGCGCTTAACCGCTAACCAACGTATTCGGTGGCGGCATCTATGGGAATCAATGAAGCACCCCGCACACTCACTGAATAATAAAAAACTGTGCCGAGGCTCGGAATCAAACCACGGCCTTTAGCGTTTAAGGCGGAGGCGTTACCACTCCGCCGCGACGGCTCAAGCTTTTAAAGGGGCATCTAGTGAATGCACTCTTCCGATGCAGAAGTCTCCGCACTTTCGCTACGTATATCCTGGAACTAGGCCGTCAGCAATTTTTGGATTTTACCTGCATCGAAGAGCGGCTGCCGACCTTACTGCTCCGAGCATGCCCAGGTGTCGCTACAGAACAACACTGATCAGTAACGTAAGCACGATGGGGTGGGAGGATACGGCTGTAGAGGAAGGAAACAAGTTTAGGAGAGACTTTTACTACACGCCGTGATGGCTCAGTGGCTGGGGCATTCGGCAGGTGCACCCGAGGACGAGGGTTAAATGCCGGCCACGGCGGGCGCGTTTCGATGGAGGCGTACCGCGAAAGATGCCTGCGTGCTTATGCAATGTCGGTGCGTACATTAAAGGCCCTCAGGTATGCGACGTAACGTCCAAGCTGATATATTTTTAAAACTATCACGATAAAAGTGTGCGTGATGCTGGACATAACTACCGCGATGCCGAGACGCACAATCATCAGGATGTTTCGCCAGTTCAGACAGACTTCTCGTGTTCCGACACGCTGCCGCGTGAGCTATAGGTTGCTCGCGAATGACAAGGAATTCTAACCAGACAGGCATGACAGCTCTTGTCGAACGGCCTGATCAGCGAGGAGGAGGAAAAACTTCATTAAAGGAAGGGCAGTAGACGAGCTTATGGGTGGGGCCCTCATTCCAGGGTTCCACTGGCTTGGACTGCCCTGCGGACCTGTTGCTTGAGGGCCCATTGGTCCTCTAGGTTATCGCTAGTGTTCCTGTATATGCTCCCGCTGGGAGCATATACAGGAACACTAGTTATCGCTGGACAGCAGCGGCTCCCACCGCTCAAAAGACGTTTTTACGTCTGTATAGTGTTTTGTTTGGCCCCACATCCCCACGAAATGTGGAAGAGTGTAGGGCGGGCCTGGCACCGGGGACAGGCGTCGGAGTATAATGTTGGGTGTATGAGGTGTAGCCTATGGAGGTTCGAAAATGTGTTCATCTGTATGTGCCGCCAAGACATCGCATCTGGGGTGTCTAATTTCCTATGAGGTGGAGGGAAGTGTCTCCTTTGAAGACGCTGAAACTCGAGGCGTTCGTTATACCTAGAAGGTAGAGGGGTAAAAGCGGGCACGGTTTGCGGCCCCGCTCGGTTGATGATGCCTCGAGCTAGAGCATGTGCCCTCTCATTTCCCTCCAGTCCCTTGTGGCCTGGGGTCCAGGTGATTTGGTGGTGCTCGGTGAGGGGTGTAAACAACTCACCATAGAAGGCAACGTTACCGCGGATATTCCCCGCCGTTTACGGCTTCCATGACCGCCCTAAATGTTCGTAAACACGGTGTTGATCTGCATTATTGGCGGCACTTGGTTGCATGTTCACTGCCTTCTACGCACATCCCAACACGGACTGCCTTTCTGCAAGCCCGGTTTTCGCAGACAGGTGACATCAATGGTGACGCCTGTTGTGCCTTGGCGAGTGCATTGTTTATAGCCGTCCGAACATCAGCATCATTGGCATCCACCCAAGCGCAGCCATACGGTTACATAGGAAAGCTAGAGAAAAACTTGGGCGAACGCCAATTAGTAACCGCTCTCTTTTTGCAAATTTACCCCACCTTGGGGGATTCCCCTAAACATTTGACCAACACTGTTCCGACCTCGAGTTATTGATCAATTCGCCCTACCATAAGCTTGCCGTCCCGGTTAACTCAGTTGGTAGAGCGACTGCTCCGGTGAAGTGGTGGTCCCGGGTTCGAACCCCGGACCAGGACGAATTTTCCTTTAACTGCGAAGTTTCTGTTGAATTAAGCTGCACAGCTTTCCTTTGTAGCCGTATGGCTGCTCTTGCGTGGATGCCAATGAGTAATTGCTCCCTTATTACAAATTTACACCACCTTGGGGGATTCGATCCCCTAAATATTTGACGAACATAATGTGTCGCAAAATCAAAGCCTGAACCGTCATCTCGAGGTACGTCTTCATACGGCGTCTCAGGATCCAATCTCATCAAATGGGACTCGCTTAGGAAATTTAGATCTAACGAAACATCTGCCCCATAACTGACATTACTGCGAGGATTACACAATTACTGAAAGATCTTCAGGCAGTCACACGACAGCTTCCTATTAACCGCCCTAGTGACACCGTTGATGCCCGCCTCCTACACCTCTGGAAAGCTAAAGCCATTCTTGAAAGACGTTGGCATCCCAGATATGCAACAGAACCCTCCATCGTAGGCTATCCCGACTGAACAAAGACGTAGAAACACACGAGCCGCGCTCTTTAGGCAAAACAGGGAGTCCCTATGCAACCGTCTTGAAGGTAACATGATCCTACCTCAGGCATGCATCCTCTTCCGACATATAACAGACCCATCTCAATACACTACAAATACACTACAAAAATACAACCTCACAAAACTATTTCACATCTCCCCCACTTTGCTACTCGGGGAACTCAAATAGGCCCACATTCTTCCTATCCAACCAACGCTCCACACGGTCTATCACGGACTCCCTAATGACCATCTAAGTCAGCCTATCACTGAAGCAGAAGGAATGGCAGAACATGTGAGCATAAATGCCTCCTCAGCTCCCGGACTCGATGGAATCACCAACAAGGCTTTACGCAACTTAGACATACCGTCCATAACAGCCTTGCTCGAAACAAGTCAGCCTGAAAATGCTGGCAACAAGGCAGCCTGCCCCCACAATAAAAGGAGGCCAAAGTGGTCTTCATCCCAAAACCAGGCAAACCGCTCCTCCCCACCAACCTCCGGCCTGTTCCTCTACCCTCTTGTGTGGGAAAATTAACGGAACATGTAATCCACACACTACTCTGAAACTTCCTCGAGGAACGAAAGATCATCCCCACCTGCATGTTTGGTTTCCGTCCGGGTCTGGCCACCCGGTACGTATTGCTCCAACTAAAACACCACATCCTTGATTGAAAAACTTACGACACACGCGCCATTCTTGGGGCAGATCTCATCACAGCATTTGATAACGTAACACACACTGTCATTCCTGCAAATCTACAAACACTATACAAGTAGGCAGCCCTTTTTAGATATAATTACATACGGGCCTTCCTCTGAAACTGCAAGGCAACCCTCACACTAGGCCCCCGTATACTCCCGGACATCCGGCTCGGTGCTCAGAGAACCCCTCAGGGAGCTGTCCTTTCCACGATCCTTTTTAACATTGCTCTTATTCATCTCCCCCCGACAACTCTCTCAAATTCCAGAAATGCATTTCACTCTGCTGCTGGAAAAATGCAGTCAAGGGTAGAAAGTAATAGAATACTCGGAGAACTTCAGAATTACATGGTTCGGAAGTGGTAGGCGCTTAGATGACAGCCATTTCGTGCTTAAATGCATAGAAATAGCTAAGGCGGAAAACAGACCTCTGTATTTAGCCTTTCTGGACATAAGCGGCGCATACGACAACGTGAACAGGAAACTCGTGTGGAACATATTAAAAGGTGAAGGTGTCAGTCATGAGGTAATTAATTTTCTACAGGAAATATATCGAGAAAATGAAGTTGAAATAACATGGGAAGGAATTAAGGGTACAACTGTCCAGATACACAAAGGATTAAGGCAAGGTTGTCCTCTATCACCGCTGCTGTTCATGCTTTATATGATAAGTATGGAAAGAAGGCTATAAGGAAACAATCTAGGTTATAATCTGTCTAATGTATGCGGACGATATTGTACTGTTAGCAGATAGCCAGGAAGATTTCCAAGCTCTGGTTAATTGCTGTGGAGATGAAGGAGACAGTCTAGGCTTCAGTTTTAGCACAGCTAAGTCCGGTGTGATAATTTGCAATGATACAATTGATCAGGAGCTTACAATAGAAGGCCATGAAATACCCTGAGTGGCAGAATACAAATATCTCGGGGTATGGGTAAACGGAGGGCAGATGTACACGGAAAAGCACGAACAGTCTCTTACAGCAAAAGGGTGAAGAGGTGCCGGGATAATGAAACATACGGCATTATGGGGGTACAACAGAGATACTTGGAAAGGAATAATGGTGCCGGGGCTTTCCGCAATGCAGTTCTGCGATTAAGGGCAGAAGTTGAGTCGAGATTAGAAGTAAATCAGAGGCCTTTTGGAAGATTAGCACTAGGTTCCCACGCGAAAACCACAAACGAGGCAGTACAGGGGGATATGGGCTGTGCAACGTTCGAAGCACTGGAAACTCGGAGTAAAGTACTATACGAAGAACACCAGAGGAAATTGGACGATAACAGGTGGGCAGTTAAGGTTTTTAAATATCTATACAGAAAGAGCGTTGACTCACAGTGGCGGAAAAGAACTAGGAAGCTAACCAGTAAGTATGCCAGACACGAGGCCGGGGAAAGACAGGGCATTAAAGTACAGGTTAAAAACGCGGAAGGTAAAAATTGGATAAATTCACTGGAAAAGAAGCAGAGTGTAGAACTATATCAATACTGGAAAAGGCAAATCAGGAAGGAAACGTTTTATGATAACTCAAGAAAGAGGCAGTGTCCTACTCTTTGAAGCTAGGTCAGGGTGTCTTAGAACACGCTGCAGCTACAAAAAGAAATTTAACGAAGGTGGTGACACATGTGCTGTGTGGGGTAAATCTTTAGAAACAATAGAACACCTCATACTAAAATGTGATGGCATCCATCCCGGTGTCGATGCAGGCACATTCACTCTTCCTGAGGCCCTAGGGTTTAGTGATAACAATGGTCATGTAAATAATTCTGCGGTGGAAATGAGCAAAAATCGATTGGGAGATTGGTGGCTGAATAGCAGAGAGGCGACATAAGATTAAAAGTGAGGGAGACGTATTTAAAGAAAATGGCAAATTTTAATTATGCGCAACACAGTTCAACAAAAATAAAGGACAGCCATCAGCCCGTTTCAAAGGAGACGCTCCTACCTTCCATCCATCGATCCATGGCGGACGAGCATGAGGAGGAAGGACATGCAACATGAGCAGCGCTTGGATGCTATAATGCTTTCGCATTACTGCACCTAAGCAGACTTGAGTACACATTGGAGTTTCTTTTTCCAATAGGGGAGGAGTACTCGATCACCCCTAATTTGACCTAAGCAGCCCTTTCTGCGGTTTGCGTACTGACGAACAGCCTGTCTTAAACCAGCCGCATGTACCCTCTGCCACCACCCCAAAGCCACTTTCGATCATATCCTTTTCCTCTGCCCGGCGGATCCTCCCCCGCGGGCCTGGAGGACCTTACCCCTTGGGAGGCTTGTGAGACCCTACTGCGCTCCGAGGACCCGGCCAAGCAAGCCATCGCCACAGGCCGGGCTGCCAGCGTCATGAGCCTCCGGGACATGAACGTTTGAGTGCAGTGGGGCCGTGCGAGGGCCCAGGGACCTGTGCGTCCTAAACTCCCCTGTATGTAATAAAGTTTACACCACCACCGCATAACCCAGAGTGTGTCGCAACGGTTGTGCAGGGTATAACCGGAGAGACTCACTTCCCGAGTCCCAGGATTCCTGAAGACCCCCGCTGAAGGCAGAGCAGCCGCAGCTTCTCCACAGCGTCCGAGGTGTTGTGCAGCTGGCGGCTCGCTGCGAGCTTCATGATGTTCTCGTTCCGAGTCTGGGCGGACACTGGCCGCGGCATGGCTCGCCTTAGGGTCGGGCACGCGGCAGACTTGTGCACGGTTCAGTTAGCTGCGACATCAATGCACAGCCGTTAGCTATACCGCCAGGCTGTGCGCACACATCATTGCGCACATCTGTTTCTTGTTTTTTAAGGAGTTTAAAAAGAAACGCGTCTGTTCTGCAGCATAAGAACCATTGTAAACTTCTGTTTCTCTCACCTTGCCAATGTGACTTTAATTTAAATCTGCATTTTGCTCTGTATGTATTTAGTTGAACATACGTCACGGGGCCTTGTTGCATGTTCGTGAAGGCATGGAGACCCGCCACGGAGAAAACTCGCAAGGAAGAAGCTGTTGGACCTATGGTTGCAAAGATGTTTTTTCTGTTATTGCGTTGGGAAATGCAGACATAGGAAATATTTTTTTTACAAGCGCTGACGTAGAGTCACGAGTAAAAAAGATTAGCACTAGTGCCGTGCCACAGGAGCGGCAAGTAGCAAACGCCGTGCGCTGTGGTTACGAACGCGCCGATCACAAAAGTGCCAGGTGTGTTCGCAAAGCACGGCGCCCCGCCAGACGCACGATGCGATTTTCGCCGCGCCGGTGGCGTCACTGAATAATAATAATTGGTTTTTGGGGAAAGGAAATGGCGCAGTATCTGTCTCATATATCGTTGGACACCTGAACCGCGCCGTAAGGGAAGGGATAAAGGGGGGGGAGGGTGAAAGAAGAAAGGAAGAAAGAGGTGCCGTAGTCGAGGGCTCCGGAATAATTTGGACCACCTGGAAAATCTTTTTTTTTTTGCTCGCGACTGTACAAAGCCGAATTTTAGTTCACGTCTTAGGAGGATATTGGGCTTCATTCTTATTCTGATGAGGATGCCCTCTGTTGTGATGATTCTCTATTGCGAATAATTATTTTGCTTCTCAGCTGTTGGCATGTCCCGCCTTCGTAGTTGATGCCGGCGAATGAGGTTACTTGTTTAGATGTCAATCATGACTTCACAGGCCACAACTATACCTACGCTGTTTCATCATACCGTTTGCGAAACTCGGTGCGTGGCCGTTGTATAATAATTATATAGAGTTAAACAGGTCTGTCTATATAGCTCGTAAGCGACGGTCGCACTCCAATGCACACAATCTCTAAATTATGCTAACCGGGGCAGCAGCCTTAGGGGGACACCTACTGGTAGTCTACCGCATTGGTGGTCACCATATTCATGGCGCACTAATCTGGCAACAACAATCTTCTCAGATCAGGCGAATACAACCTGCACCACGATGGCCCCTGTAGCATTTCTGCAACACTCTCAAGATCAGGGGACCACACGCTCAAAAGTATGAAGATGTTCTCCCTTCTCTTTTTAAGAGCGTTAGCTCTTACTCGTCACGTTTGGCCATTTCTTGGGGTCTGCTACCACATCCCTTCGGCGTGAAATTATCCAAGTACGAGGAATTCAAGATGGCGGCCCCCATAGTAAATCGATATAGCAACCCAATTGGTGATTGATTGCTGACGTCATTAGTATATCGAATTGGTGATTTATTGGTGAAGTCACTTATAAATCCAAGATGGCGGCCTATAATGGTAACTAATTGATGACATCATTAATTAAACCAAGATGGCGGAAGCCAGTGCTCGTTACTTCAACGTCTTCCAGACGGTGGCTGCATCTTTTTTTTTGTGCCAGCACTCTCGGCGGTACTAAGATGACACCGTAGAGGGTTGCCGCAACCTCCTCTTCGTGATTCCCCTCACCTTTCAGCATTAGGTAAGCTATCTGATGGTGCGAAAATTTTGTAGTTAGTGGACTGTCCCCTCACTTGTCACATCGAGACGAACTGCCCAAACTTCACTTCCTTTCGCTTTTATTATTTTTTTTTGAAGAACACCCTTCTTGGGTGAATTACACAAAGGGTGGGGTTAGCATAAGAAACTATGCATTTTTTTGTCATGCTGAAAGTTGCGATATGAAGATAAAGTCATATCGTCATATCGATTTCATGTGGAAGGGCGTTCCCCTCACTTGCTGCTTAGAGGAAAAAGTGACTTGGAAAAATTTGCCGTACGGGTACGTTGGGGTGAAACTTTCCGCGAATGACCGGTGCGGTTTGAGTTGCATGAGGGGGGTGGGGGGGGGGGTGATTAGACGCATGGTTCCAACTTCCACCTTAGCTGAGAATAGTAAAATTCGCGAAATAGACACACGCTACAAATGCAGCGAGGGAGAGCATGATTCGGTAATTGAGACTACAGATCGACCGGGTTCGAACCCGACCGCGGCGGCTGCGTTTTTATGGAGGAAAAACGCTAAGGCGCCCGTGTGCTGTGCGATGTCAGTGCACGTTAAAGATCCCCAGGTGGTCGAAATTATTCCGGAGCCCTCCACTACGGCACCTCCTTCTTCCTTTCTTCTTTCACTCCCTTCCTTATCCCTTCCCTTAAGGCGCGGTTCAGGTGTCCAACGATATATGAGACAGATACTGCGCCATTTCCTTTCCCCAAAAACCAATTATTATTATTATTACAGATCGAGCGACTAACTTTTGATATCATATGATCTGCAATGACCGATGTATGAACCGCGTGGCTCTGTTTCGTGTTTCAATGGTGGATGCGTATTATAATTTTGACCTTATCAATGAGTTCCTAGCAACCGAAACTTTACACTTTCAGGGGCATCGTCAAGAGAAAAATAGGCTCCATGAAGACAGCCTCGATTTTTATTTCCAGATGATATTATTTATTTATTTTTATTTATTTATCAATACTGCAATCCCCTCTGGGGATTTTAGCAGGGTGGGATACAATAAATACATAATGAAAACAATAACACAGACAAAGCATATAATGCAAATTAGATCCATGGAGCGTATAAACAGTTAAAGACAACACATTTCTGAACAATACCTGAAATAAATGCCGATAGTGATGATTTTGAAATTTGATCATTGGTTAGTAGATTCCATTCAGTTACTGTTCGGGGAAAGAAAGAATACTTAAAACAGTATTATGGGTGCTAAAGGCGGTTATTGTGCGACTGTGTCTCTGCCTTGTAGAATACCCAGATGAAAAACTAATTATTCCCGTGAGGTCGGTTTTATAATGACCGTTAATAAGTTGAAAGAGGAATTTTAGTCGTGATACACGGTTTCTTTGCGTTAATGGTGGCAGGTTTTGCTTTCATTAGTAGTTCGGTTACTGATGTACGTCCAAAGTTATTATATATGAAGCGAACTGCTTTTCTTTGCACCATTTCCATCTTGGTGATGTTAGTCTTGGTGAAAGGGTCCCAAATTACACATGCATAGTCTAGTATCGGCAGAATTACTCTTTTGTATGCAAGCAGACGGACAGAAGGGGTGGAAAGTCTTAAAGCCCTCCTCAAGAAGAATAATTTGCGGTTAGCATTAGCTACTACATATTCAAGGTGCTTAGTCCAAGTGAGATCATTAGTGATCCAGAGTCCTAGATACTTGTAGTGTGTTACTTCGGAGAGAAATATGTCGTTAGTAGCATATGGATATTTAAGTTTGTGCTTCTTGCGTGTAATGGTCATAAAAACAGTTTTTTGAAAATTAATTGACATTTGCCAAGCTTTGCACCAGGCAACAACTTGTCCTAAGGCATTGTTCAGCAGTTCCTGGTCAGCGGCATTCTCTATTTCCGAGTACAATACACAGTCGTCAGCATAAAGTTTAACCTTAACGGGAATACCATGCAGTACATCATTCGTTATATGCTCACGCCATGATATACTGACGGCTTGGGAGTGATGTCATGTATGCTACGATGGGGAGCCGTGCATACATTGGACAGTGCATAAAAGAAAAGTTACAGGGTGCCACCAACACCTGGTTGCTAAGGTCATAGGTGGTGCCACTATCTGCAAAATTCCAGAAACCGGCCGCAGGTTGTGCTCGTAAGTGATTCAGAATTTCGTGGATCGTCTCGTGTGTTACAGAGAGATCACGCAACATTACAGACTCAATAAAGCGAAATACCCCCCCCCCCCCGCTGATAAATAATTGAGAGTCAAGCTAGCTCTTGGCGCCGTCTCCAAACTCATATATTCCCGAACCCGGTTATGTGGATAACCTTTATTACGCGGGACAATATTAAAATGAGTGCAAGCTATATGTAGCGACAAAGCGGATCTCATCCATATTCTTTGAGGATGCCCTCTTGCCGTCCTGGAGGGAAAAAAATAAAGTCGCTTAACCAATGGGAGGCTCTCGTACTCAGCTCCGATCTGGACAAAGGTCTCCAAAGAGACAGACAAAGGTCGTCCAACTGACCGAAGACGCCGCCAGGAGCTAAGACCTTCTGCCCGTCGTTTAGGCGAGGGGCCTAAAGCCCCTGAAACTGTTAGAAACAAAAGTTTTACTATCTAATAACTTCCCAGTTCTGGGGGTGCAAAGCTCTTCATTGAAAAAAATGTTTACCACCTCCACCACCACCAACTTGTACATTTAAAGTGCACTGGCAAGTACCAGTGGTAGAAGGGCAAACTAACGAATGAAAGAATCATTCCAAATTGAGGGCCTCCTTATCCTTTCTTCTTCCTTCTTTTCACCTCCACACTCAACGCCATACCACGGCACAGTTCAGGCCTCCACAAATGCCGCGCCGCGTCTTTCCCTTCACTGTGCTCTCTCTCTCTCTCTTGTGTGCGGTGCGATATCGACGACCTGGGTTCGAACCCGACCACGACGGCCTCATTTCAAAGAAGGGAGCCTTCGCGTTTCGCCTCCATCGAAACACAGTCCCGACCGCGGCCGCCGCGTTTCGATGGAGGCGAAACGCAACAGGTGCCCGTGTGCTCTGCGACGTCAGTGCACGTTAAAGATCCCCAGGTGGTCGAAATTATTGCGGAGCCCTCCACTACGGCACCTCTTTCTGTCTTTCTTCTTTCACTCCCCCCTTTATCCCTACTCTTACGGCGCGGTTCAGGTGTCCGCCGATATGTGAGAGAGATACTGTGCCATTAATTCCTTTCCTCAAAAAGCATTAACCAAATCAGAAGGACACCAGGCAGTCAAAATTAAACCAGAGGCCTCCACCACGGTGCTTCTTTCTATCTCTTTCATTTCATTCCTTCCTTACTCCCTTCCTTATAGGCGCGATATGATTGCCACCGTGAAGTGTCAGTTACTGTTCTATTTCTTTCCTCAAAACCGCCGTATAATCTAGTCGTGCAGAAGGTGCCGTAGTAAATTGGTAAATTGGTTTTTGTGGAGAGGAAATGGCGCAGTATCTGTCTCACATATTGGCGGACACCTGAACCGCGTCGTAATGGAAGGGATAAAGGAGGGAGTGGCAGAAGAAAGGAAGATATTTGCTTTTCCTGTGAGTCCTTCTGTTCGAGCGAATGAAGAGGCCTTCATAAGGAAACTAAATATGAGAGCAATAATAATAATAATAATAATATAATTGGTTTTGGGGGAAAGTAAATGGCGCAGTAACTGTCTCGTATATCGCTGGACACCTGAACAGCGCCGTAAGGGAATGGATAAAGGAGGGAGTGAAAGAAGTAAGGAAGAGAGAGGTGCCGTAGTGGCGGGCTCCGGAATAATTTCGACCACCTGGGGATCTTTAACGTGCACTGACATCGCACAGCAGACGGGCGCCTTAGCGTTTTTCCTCCATAAAAACGCAGCCGCCGCGGTCGGGTTCGAACCCGGGAACTCCGGATCAGTAGCCGAGCGTCCTAACCACTGAGTCGCCGCGGCGAGTAATATGAGAGCACAGTTCGGTCTTCAACGCAGCTCGTACAACATTCAGTCGATAGTTATACCATCAGTTGCCTGTTCCAAGCTCCTTCATACTTACATATTTCGTGAAATGTCGTCCCGTAGAGAAACCGTAAGAAAGGGTTTTTTTTTTCCAAGAAAGGGCGTTCTTGTTGCCGCCGCCACTTCGCACATGTGAACATCGCTTGATACGCAGTTATCACGCTCTAATCAGTTCGAGACGCCAAGAACACACCACCACCGTGCCGGGATGACAATGATTCCCACCCCCTGCGATTCTTTGGCATGCGTGAGAGGACAGCTTAATTACTCCCTTCTTTACTATTTTCGTGTTAAAGAGTGTAGTGTCTAAGCGTCAGGAACAGACACCGACGACTGAACGTGCCTTCTATCCAACCCTCTACAATGCAGAAAATATGAAAACTTGGAGTTAAAAAAATAGTGATAGTGTTCAGGAAAATATTCATTTTTCCTCAGCTTTCTGGGGCAAAAATTTCGAAAATTGTAAAATTGTAATGCACTGTCATGAAAATATTGAAGGTAACGGTAGATTAATGTGATATATGTAGCAAAACCTTTCTTTTAAAGTGTTTGTATCGATCGCATCGAACAGTTAAGACTGCCATAGAAAACCGAAGGGGAACGCTTTTGACGATAGCAAAAACGTGAGTAGAAAAAGAAATACAAGACTGCCGTCGGGGGGATCTGAGGATATATTGATCGTTATAGCGAAATCTTACATTATATGAAAAAATTGCGTTCATAAACGGTTTCCCGCTCAAAAATGCTTTTGTCCAGAACTGCTGGGTATGTATGTAGAATGAAATGCGTCTTGAACGACGAAGGTCACTATAACGAATATTTAAGGTAAACTTAATTTTGTGAAATCGGCTGGTATTAAACGGCAGTCAGTGTAAATGTGTTTAGGTCGAAATAAATTCAGCTCGCTGCAACCTTTGAAGGGCAGTGAGGGCAGCTCCATCTAATTATTGTTCTTAGTAAAAATTGATTCTCTGACCCTTTATGGCTATGTTGACGTTTATCTGGCAACAAAAGACGCATTTATTGTTAATAAAACTGAATTTAAAAATTTTCTTCGCTGCTAGATTCAAACTTAAGGCGTTTACACCGAGGAGGACTCCGTGGAATGACTGCGTACATAGCCTTTGGGATCCGTGCCGGGAAAAAAAAAAAACTTGATGCACGGCGGCGTAATCGCGAAATGACATGTGGAAAAGTTTACATCGGCCAGACGGGCCTTTGTATAAATGAACGACTAAGGGAACATAAGCTTTCTATGGTTAACGGAAAAGGGTCAAATTTGCCCTTACATTGCGGCGCATGCCCTTTGGCTGTACCTGATAAAGCATGCCAGCCTTTGCTGGCTAGAACAAAAATCTTAAGGCGCAGTCGTAACCAGGTAGCACGTGAACTCGCAGACGCTTTTTTTCATTGATAAGTCAGGTGATGAATGCGTAAGCGATTCTAGTATCAATTTGTATAAGAAAGAGAAAACGTTCCTGGCATGTGCGCTTAGGCAATGATTGGATAAGAATCTAGGTATATATATATTTGTGTTCTTTCTGAATAAAATCAGTCGCGAGTTTGCGCCCGTCCTTGTCTTTTCTCGTCCATGTGTTTTTTAGCGCAATTCCATTCTTTAAGTATGTACGACCGACTCGCCCAACAACGTGCTCTCCTGAAATCGGCCGGTGCAGGCGACACCCATATTTCATTTATTTTAATGCGAAAGCACCTCATGCCCCATTAGCACAAAAGCCTCCGTCCGCCGTTTATGGCACGAAATTTGGAGGCTGTCAGAACGCCGGTGTACGATGTTAGAACACATGTAAGTGAGCATGTGCAGACATAAATGACGAAACGTAACGTACTATGACCTTTGAAAGTCATGAATCGTAGTCACAGTCATGACTCTTAGTCAATCTGCCACGGAGCATGACTGAGCACTTTACCTCTGCCATGTAGCGTGACTTAACACTTTACAAGTAGTCATATACATGACTCATGAATCAGCAGTTTACTTCTGCAACGTTGCATGACTTAGCACTTTGCAAGTAACGTAAGGTGTGTAGAGTTTGTACAAACATGCATAGTCATGCCTCGTAGTCGTAGTCGTGACTGTCATTTTGCAACACAGCATGACTCAACACTACTTCTGCAACGTAGAATGACTCAGCACTTTGTAAGTAGTCATAGTAGTGACGCATGACTCTGCAGTTTACTTGTGCAACGTAGTATAATTCAACACTTTACAAGTAACGTAATGTAAGGTGCGTAGAGTTTGTACAAACATTATGCAAAGCCACGCCTCTTAGTCATAGTCATGACTGATAGTCACTCTGCAAAGTACCATGATCTGGCACCTTAATGCTTTCGTATTCTTACATGTAAGCAGTCTGAAGTGTCTCTGCCGAATTTTTTTGCCTTTTCTAGCTTATAAAAGCTCCTTATTCAATGAAAGTAGCATTTTATTACAACTCGGCAAAATATCGATACAGGCCAGTTTCAATTTTTCGTTGACGTCCCTTAATTTCAACGAACATTTTGAGAAGCGCGGACGTACTGTTTTCTTGTCCAGAATGCGTCAGTTCAGTGGACGTGTTAACTACAAAAGTTCAGACAAAATCTCTGCACTTTATCAAAAGTGCCGACTGCACAGTGCATGCGTGAAGTATTCATGAAATAATGCCGTTAGGAACCACTTTAATGCTTCGTATTTGTTCCTGTTCACCAAAACTGGAGACTGCGTGCTCAGTTTTTTTTTTTTTCTGCGAATTTCTACTTCAGCGAACGATTCAGGTCTCACAAGTTCGTTCAAGTAGTATTTCACTATTGTACAACTAGATTTAGACAGTTAAGCTATTTATTAAACATATAAAACTGCTCACACACACTCGAGCCCACGCAGTTTATCGGCAGCCAAATTTAATAAAGTTTCATCATCCTGCTGATAAAGAACTATCGACATTCAAGTTTATCTTGTCTCACCAGGAGGGTTTGCAGCGTGTGAACTTGCAGCATATCTTCGGCCCCTCCAGTGGCTTAAAACTTCGTTTTTCATTGAAGAAAATGTTAGGAAACGTGGCTTGTGTTATTCTACGAAGTTTTCATATCGCTTTTGGAACTCCGGATCAGTAGACGAGCGCCCTGATCCGGAGTTCCCGGGTTCGAACCCGACCGCGGCGGCCGCGTTTCGATGGAGGCCAAACGCAAAGGTGCCCGTCTGCTGTGCGATGTCAGTACACGTTAAAGATCCCCAGGTGGTCGAAATTATTCCGGAGCCCTCCACTACGGCACCTCTCTCTTCCTTTCTTCTCTGTCAGTCCCTCCCTTTATCCGTTCCCTTATGGCGCGGTTCAGGTGTCTGCCGAGATGTGAGACAGATACTGCGCCATTTCCTTTCCCCAAAAACCATTTAAATTTTACACAAGCTAAAAGCTTGGGAATTCGCACACAGTCTGAAACGTACGCAATGTGCAGTGCATTACGCAGCCAAAAAGCTGCAGGCTTTTCAATGTCTGTCATCGTTAAGAACGAAATACGCCATCGGTACTGGCTTTTTGGAGTACCTGTTGGTCTCACCCTACAGTCGTGACCAATATTGTTACCAATAGCTTAATGCTGCAATCGAAAGCCAATATGTTTGCCATCGTTGTTGCCAATAGTGTAGCCGATGTACCGTTGCTATCGATAGCTAAGCTAGTCATTGCAAGAAAATGTCACAGTATTTGCTGATTGTTGCTACTTGGAGCATATAAAATGGGCCAGGCGAATTCTGAACAGTCATCAGTGAAAAGTAACTTTTTTCATGGGTCAAAGAGCTGCTCACGTTGAACATAACAGTTGCGTGTAAGGAAACGGGCATCACAGGCTCTCCGTGACCAACAGCCATTTTTTGTATACGAAGTGCACGCGGCTAAGCGCTTAATTTTCACAATCAGGTCAGTAACCGTGAATTAAAAGGGAAAGAAGCCTGACCACTCAGTAAACAACGCGCTGTCTCGCGAGGTTTGTTTTTCATTGATCTCTGTACACGCATCCATGACCACCAACTAAGCGGAGAAACGACAGATGCAGCAGTATGCATTATCAACTAAGTCATGCTTAGTGCACGCGTCCTAATGCACTGAGCTCAATGGACGCGTCTCCAAATATCCATAACAGTGGCTGCGCTCCGCATTTCATTCTCGCTTAAATTTCATGCTGATTACCGTTTCGACCAACAATTCAGCTTGCTTACCACATCGATCAGCTGGCAAACATTTTTTAGGATTCCTGTAACGTGTAACACATCGTTGCAAAGATAATTCGCGATCTTACTTTGCAGATATGGGAAATGTCTGCAGAACAGTGTTACTGATTGTACACAAAATGTACTGCAGTAGCAGGTATAAAGTTGCAAAAACCTTACGATTTTGAGAAATTTCCGGTGCGTCGTGCAAAAGGACGCAATTAGTTCTCAACGTTACAAAGTTTGCGAGCACAATGTAGGATGAAAAAGCGAAAACAAGTTCGCTTTGCTGGCAGACAAAAATACGTACCGTGAGCAAGGCGAGGTCGATGACGACCGCTTGTCTACAGTGATCCCCTGGCGAACCTAGCGGTCGACCCCCGCGCGTCGTCTGCTGCAACGCCGGTGTAACAGACGACACGCGCCGCGTCGGAGCAGACGAAAAAAGAAGCGAGAACGGTGCTCGAAGATGGAGAAATCGCCCGCTGCGGACGTGCGCAGTCTTCGTCTTCACGGCAGCGCTGTGAGCAGTGCCCCGGTTATCGAGGATTAAACGTTAAACATATCGCAACCAGCGTATAGGTGCGCGCGGTATGCGCGCAAATAATAAAGATTGGCCCTCAAGCCGGCTTCCGAAAACTCCGCGTCTTGGCCGCACATTGGGCTGCGGGTATCGAGAGTTTGACAATGGCTCTAGTCACTGAACTCCTTTCCCAACCTGACCAAACTCCTGCGACAAAATGTTTTTGCATCTAACGGAATTATATGCCGCCTATGTTCAAAAAAAAATTAAGAAAGTGTTTTTTTGCTGTTAAATTGTGAAGAAAATAGTCTATGTTTTTGCTACTAGGTGGCGCTACTATTTGTAAATACTAAAATTATGATTCATTTTGCGTTATTTTGGTGAGCGCCATCATTACAGGGAGTTGATCAGCTAATGTATGGCAGTCATGCCTGAGCGGTCGATGGCTCCATTGTACTACGCGCGCCGCCCGCCCTCTGAGGGGCCGTCGGTTACTATGGGTACTAATCGTAAACACGGCGTCCAGCTACGCAGAACAGCGAAAGCGATGAAATGAGTAAGAGAAACGCGGAAACTGGCTTCCAGCGAAATCAGCCCGCTGCGATCGAGTGCGGCATTATGGGGCGCGCTGTTGAACCCCCCGGCAAACGCTCTCCACATCTGCTGGCACATGTTCATTAGCTTCGTCAAAAGGGCTTGCTTCGCGCGTCGCGCGAATCGCGAATCACGTTAAAGATCGCGTGACCCCACTTCGTGACCCGTCCTCGCATACGATCAACTCTTTTGGCTTGTCTGTATACTCTGAGCACATTTCCTTCTGCTCTCCGGTCGACGCGTACGAGTACGGGTTAGCAGCCATATCGAACGCGAGCGCGTTCGTTGGAGTCACGCGAAGCAAACAATATCGACGGGAAGAATCGAGACGCTCGCGCGCCTCATTCATTAATTGTCGCTCGCGTTGTACGGCGCAGCAGTTCGCGAAAGTTTGCTGCTTCCTGCTACAACCGGACGGGGGCGTTCAATATGCAAAACGCATCGCGCCATAAAAGAAATGAACGCAAGGCTTAGGGAGCGTTGCTCTTGGGGGACAGACGAACTGACGCTGTTCTTTGTCGCTTACTGAGGATCCGCGAGGGTTAATTAAAAAAGTGTCATTGATCCGCCCGTGCGTACGGACGCGTCGAGCGATCGCACGGCTCGCTGGAACTGGGGAAACCCCCTCGAGTCTTTCTTCCAGTGTATACGCCTGTGCCCGCACTTAGGGTGAAATTAACTGAACAATAGAAAGAGGAATTCGGCGTGGGACATTACTGATGCATTTGTTAATTGCCGAAGCAAAGTGGGAGCTATGAGAAAGATTACAGAGATGGGTTTTAACTGCTTCCAAGGTTTTGTTGTTTGTGATTTAATTACAGTCATTTATAAAGAAATACTGCTGTCTCAGATTTGAGACATTGCAGGAGTAGTTATACACAGCGAACAATAGGAAATCGTAATACATATATCTAGGCGCTTGCTTTGCAAAGTGCGCAGGGGGTAGCTGTCGCAATGAAGCTCATTCCACATCTCAACTGTGTGCGATAAGGGAGAAATTTTATGACAATGAGGAAATGATCTGAATGGTACAATGTTCAAAGAATCAGTACTGCGGATCTCTCATGCGTGATTACTAACGAATGAAATGGGGGCTGCCCTGCAAGCATGCTTAAGCACAATATTGTGTAGCATGGCGCGCCGATTACACGTTCGTTGATGATCCAGTGAATTCAGTGACAACGACAAAGAAAGAAAAAAGCAGTTGAGTGACAAGACTTGGTAATGCTTTGAAGTAAAAACTTTGCAATCCTAGCGGTTTAAAAATGAATCTGATGGCCTTTTGCTACACAGACTAGTGTGTATCTTCGCACATGCACGATGAGGTGACCACACAACAGAAGCATATTCAAGAAGTTGCCTATCCAGAGATTTAAAACTTGTATAATTTTCATGCTGTAGTCACATCTTTTAAAGTTCTTCTTAGGTAGCCTTTTTTTTCAGTAGTTTTGCACATATAAAGTCAACGTGTTTATACCACCTTTGTTTAGAGCAGAATACTACACCGAAATCTAAATTCGCGGACGCTCTCCAGTGTGTGTGTTCCGCAAGTCTGTGCTTGAATTTCTAGGGTTGTTTCTAATTAGTAACGTCATTGTGACCGTTTTCCTAAGGAATGAATGGATAATCATTTATTGGCAGAAATGGCGGTAGGACCTTGCGTTTTCCAAAAGTTCATCTCCATTTCCCAACTCCTGCTCTAGTCATAAAAAGAAGAATACACATCACTGAGTAAAACACGACAATAAAGACTAGAAACTCAGCCTACACAAAACATTCATCCGCTTAAAAACAAAGCTGAACTGGAGCAACACTTTAGCTGAGCAACACCTTGGAGGATATCGTTAATATAAATGCTGAATGAAAGGGGTCCTAGAACGGAATCCTGTGAAGCACCGGAGGAAATATGAACCGGTTATGACAGTGCATAACTGAAACTAACAAACTCAGTACTCAGGTGCCAATAATATGTGGCACAGCCAAGTAATTTATTACTATAGGAGTCCGTAAAAAAAATCGTGAGGTATAGGCAGAAGTTTTCGTGACACACGTAGTGGAAATCGTTAGTATACGACTGGTCTTCGGCCCCGGAGTCTTCAGAGGCTGGCGCTTAACGAAGAAGACAATGACAACGACGAGACCAGCTTGTCGCCGTCCTGCGCAGTTTTATTCTCAGGAGCTCCTGCCTATAAACTTTGCCCTCTTGTGCTGTTGGAGCGTGAGGCGTTGCGCCTCGGTCTGGGGCTTGCAAATTATGTCGCCAATGCTGTTCTGCACCTTGA
The DNA here is from genome assembly GCA_030143305.2 of Amblyomma americanum. Lineage (NCBI taxonomy): Eukaryota > Metazoa > Arthropoda > Arachnida > Ixodida > Ixodidae > Amblyomma > Amblyomma americanum. The sequence goes on from JARKHS020002870.1 coordinate 19,330, forward strand.
GGCGCGAATCCCATCGTTACCAGCTAGGTTTCGCCTTTTAGCAGTCCAACATTTTTAAAATTGTGCGACTCACCTCTTCACGCTTCCAGTATAGTATTTCTTAGTCAACCTTATGCCTTTTTTAGTGCCGCCTGGTCTAGTTTGCATACTCCGCCGATGTTTCGAGCAGTTCCCCCTTGATCCCATAAACATTCATTTCACAGATTTCCGCCAAATGTATAACAACTCATCATCTGTCCAGATTGAATTCGATGACATTTTCCCATCGAATGCAAAGCTGCAGCCCTTCCCGCTTCTTCAGGTACTATTGCAGGACCACCTAAGGTCCTTTCCCTCTCATGTTCTTATTGCTACCGATGCCTCGCAGGATCGCGAAAAGGCAGGTGTGGGAATTTTTTCGCCTTCACTGAATTGGTCTTTTTCTCTCCGTCTTCCTGACTTCACTCCAATTTTTCTGACTGAATTATTAGCAGTAATTTTTGCCTTACGAAAATTAGAAACTACCGTTTCCCAGGTCGTGGTTATGACAGACTCTCTGTCCATTTGCTCTTCATTATCCTCACCCACTGCGTCTCGGGCATTACGCCTCTTTAAGTTCCTGATTCTGCTTCATCTAAATTCGGTAAGGTTGCTTTTGGTACCAGGTCACATGGGCTTTCAACTTAAATGAGGTTGCAGACTCCTTAGCAAGGGTCTCTCTCTCTGCGGCCCAATTGTTGCTGTCCTGCCAACGTGTGCATATACAGCTGCGATGAGGTTTCGCAGCTACGCAATATTTCGGGAATTTTCTGCCTCGACTCTTATATCATCTCCCAAATATCAGCATCATCTGCATCCTTGGAGTAGCAAAGACTGGCGCTCGCGCAGACTAGAGGTCTCTTTCGCGCGTTTGCGTTGCCGGGTTCCCCTTATAAATTTCTACCTTCACAAATCTGGCCTGGCGGTTTCCCCACTGTGCCCTTTTTGTGCCGAACCTGAGACAATAGATCACTTCCTGCTCTTCTGCCGCCGCTTCTCTCATTTCAGGAAGAGTCTTTTGCAAATTCCATTCCATCAACGGGGCTTGCCTGTGTCCTCCGCGGTGGTTCTTTCCATTGGCGCTTCTTTGCTTGGACGAAGCGACAGTAGTGTGCGCTCTGCTGTGCAAAATTTCCTTCAAGAAACGCAGCGACTCCCACTCTAATTTCTTTTTCCCGCTCTCAGTCAGTACTACATTGAAACATTACAGGCATTGTATAATATTATGCACATTAAGCCATTGTCCCGTCTTCGATCTTCACTTAACAGGACCCCGGTCCTTGCGTCTTCCAATCTATCAGTCTACATGCTATTACTACGCCTTTTCCCGCCAAAACGTTCGTGTATCCAGCAATTAACCGCCTGTGTCTTGGCCACTCCCTCGCGGTGGGTATGTGCCAGCATTTTTTAGACCTACCGACCTACCGACCCACCCACCCACTCACCCACTCGGAAAGACCCCAGTAGCGAGAGCAACGTTGTAAATGTGAGTTAACGGAGCAGCAAGTAAGTCAATAATAAACTTAAAAGGTTTTATGCGCAATCCATCTTTGTCCTCTGCACTGCTACATCTTAGGTTATTAAAAACTGCTACGACTTCAGCTTCAGTTGTGCGGAAAAGGAATATATACAGACTCAGCAACAGTTGGCGTTCGCAAAGCGTAACCGGCAGTCGGTGCGGTGGAAGCGAGCAATGTTTTTGTGATGCTCGAAAAATGTTCATTAAATGTTTTTGAGAGATCGTCCCCGCTAATGACTATGCCGTCTTTCATTACTGAGGTGACAGGAGGTTTGGGATTCCGGTTTAATAGTTTATTAAGTTGACACCATTTCGCGCTTACATTTCTGCCAGACATGGAGGAGAAAGTGCTGTTGTAGTAATTAAACTTCGCGGATTTCAGCTCTCGGTTAAGAGAATTGCAGTATTTCTTAAATTTCTGTAGCTTTGATGGATCACGGGGTTGAATAAACTGTGCAAACAACTCTTCTTTAACCTTTAGTTTGCGCAGTAGGTCCTGCGTTATCCAGGGCCTTCTTAGCTTTTTGTTTGCGAGGACGGTGAACCAAGTAGCATTTATCGTGCACAACCTTTATTTTATCAATCAGCATGCTGTATGCGTCATTCGCGTCTTTTGAGCGCGTCACGTCATCCCATCTAGCTGCGCACATATCAGCTCGGAAGCGTTCCAGGGTTATCATATCTGCAAACTGCTGGTCCGGCAGAATTGGACCTTGAAGCATGAAAGAAAGCCAAAGAAAGTTGGAATGTGGTCACTGATGTCTGATAGAAGTGTGCCAGCCTTTGCATTGGAAATTTCCGAGTTAGTAACTTGTCGGGTCGAGACGCTTTGCGTGTCAACGTTCACGTCTACCGCTAAGACCAGTGATTGTCGATTGGTGAATACATAATCAAAGAGACTTTCAAGCATATCAAGGACTTTTCTCGAAACTACCGTCCGGGGTGGGGGGGGGGGGGGGGTATAACAGTGTTTACTTCGCGATCATGCTCAACAGTTTGCATTTCATAGTCGGCAGTAGATAAAGTGAACTGCTAATTACATGTAATTGTGCGAGTATTCAAAACTAGTATTGAAACAACGCCACCTTTGCGGTCAGGTCTATTCAGGGCAAAATGCGTACAGTGCTCTGAAATTAAATAGTTCGCTTTGTCGTGATACCAGGTTTCTGTAAACATTACGACTTCAAAGGAAAAGTTGAAAGAGTCGAAAAGTGACTGTATTTCATCGTTCTTATTGTTCACCGATCGGCAATTCAAATGAAAAATCTTCAGACTCGGTTCCTCGACAGCCTTGTTTAAGGCTACCGGAGCAAGCAAATCATACATGTCCATGTTCAAGAGGATCCATCGATTTAGAGCACTGACTAAGCTCATTTTTTTCACGTCCTCGGTCAAGATCTTCAGCACTTTGCTCTTTTCCATTTTTCCGTGCATAAATTTGACCTCCACGGACCCAAATTTTCATCCTGCCTCACTTTTCTTAGTGATTGCCAGTGCTAGCAAACGCTTGCGATCAGGGCATAAATGCTCATTAATATATACCTCTGTCTTCTCCTTGAAACCAAGTGGTTTACAAGAAAGGTTCTTATTGTTTCTCGCTTTTAGAAGGACTGCATCGCGTTTTTTGCGGAGGACGAACTGGGCAACAATGTTAAATGCAGAAGAGTTTCCATACACAGGAACGCGATGGCATGCATCAAGGTCAGAGGCCGAAATTTCTTCGCCAATAACAATTTTTCCCATGATTTCAGCTAGGTCCTCGTCCGGTTCTACGGGTATACCTTTAATTTGTAAGTTAGCATTTCTTGAATATTGCTCACATTGCACCAGCGTGCTTCGAACCTCTTAGTCTGAGTTATTAGCCAGTCACATCGCTCTTGTAATGTTTTCATTCGTCTTTCGCAGACGCTTACACGCAAAAGTGGCAGCTTTAAAGTACAGAACTAGCGGAATTATGTCGCAATTTTCAAAGCACCAACCTGCAGAGAAAGTAGAGCCCGGAAAGCCAGGTAAGTGGGAGTGTCGTCCGTGCTCCTCACGCCACAGCTGCCTTGTGAAATGTCGTCCGGCCAGTCGTCACGTTTTATGCACGGAAATTTTGCGTTGACGTCGCAGCTTATCCGGGCGTAGCTTGTGCGCAGGCGCGTCGATAACTGTCGATGTGGGTCTCGGATTTCCACTGTGTAACTGCGGAAAAATCGGTACAGAAACAATGCTCATGCTTTCAAAATATCTATTTGACAGTAACGTGTCCTACGATGCGATTGCGAAAAGTGGTAGGGGTAAACCGAGTACTCGTGCGAAAGCATGAGTTCATTCATCAATGAGAGGGAACACTTAAGCTCCGCCTTAAAGGGTATGATTAACCTTTACTGGGTTAATACCCGTATATGCAGAATTGGCCATTCTCTACAGATCGCTACGAGTCCTCATACCATGCACTACCAGCCCATTGGCGCAGTGGTTAAGCGTTGCACCACTGCACTGGCAGGTGGCTGTTTCTATCGCACGAACCCGTAGGGATGGTGCGACCCATGTTGCGCTTCCCGAGAAACCTCTCGCGACCAATCTTAATTTAACCGCCATCTGCCACAGTGGTCAGGTTGGTCACAATCCGGTGGGCAGGTTGTGATGACGCCACAAGGTTACATCACCTGCACACTAAACGATTTCTCACCCTTAGGGTGTAAATCAGCTGTCCCGAGACAAACACCCTTTTCCAGTTGTTCGGTGCTAAAAAATGGTGCAGAGATCAGCACCTTTAAGGAAGGGTGCACTTAATGATACTTTAGAGGATGTAATGGTTGCACCCTCATTAAAGGGTACTATTTTTCTATAACACCTCTACGAATGCATGTCGGAAGGGTGCTCCACATTGATGCACCCATGAAGCAAAAGCCTTGGTCTGATGCGCGCCCTCTAAACTTTCATGCTTTGCACCCTTCCTGAAGGGTGCTGGTCTCTGCACCCTTTTTAGCACCCAAAAGGGTGTTCGCCTGGGGACAGCTGATCTGCACCCTTAAGGATGAGAATTTGTTTAGTGTGTAGATGGAGCGACGTCCTCCTCCCATTGGCTACAGCCGGTGTGGCGCTCCTCCGAACTAACCCGAGCTAAGCTGAGCGCACAAGACAAGACCAGACAAGATTCTTGCTCGGAGTTAGTACAATGCTTTCGAACTGTAGTAGGATACAACTTAAAAAAAAAACAGCAGTTGCTAACACTGGGCCACGGTCCGCGGCGTGCTGTATTACTCCGCTGGCCCATCGTAATAATAAATAAAAACAACTTTTTAATGACTTTATTAAACAAGCCACGTATAAAAAATCTAGAGCTCATAACTTTTTTCTCGAGATTAGCTTCTTGTTTAGGTAACAAGAGAAGTTTAAACAACGGACTACTTTTCTGTCGCGCAGGAATTCTGTGCGCCGGTCCTGAAAGTGGGCGGAGCTTCACTGCAGACTTAAGTTGTATCCGAGTATAATAGCAGATTCTAGAAGGTAGATATCAGCGAATTCGGTATGTAGTTATCATTTCTTCTTACCAGACTTGTAAATCAGAGCAATGTTATCGTCCTTCCAAATTCGCTGCACTGTTGTGGACGGGGTTCGGATGGCACAACCTGAAGAAAGGTTTCCTTGTTATGTGCGAAGTTCTTTTTGTACAGGACGTGATCTCGGAGGCTGTATACGCGCACAAACCGCGGACGAAAGCCCGCGGAACAACGACGTCAAGACCCTCCAGTCGAACTCGATTTTACCTTCGAAGTTCCACAGCGGCTCAAGATTAGGTTTTTAGACATTCAAATTGAACAAGCTGATAGCCACACCTGATGGCTGGTCTTACACTGCAAAAAGCGAGAAAGGTATGTTGAGCTATGACTCAATCGGGCCACTCAAAACTCGCAAAACGGAGCGTGGCATATTCTAGCATTATGCAAAATAATAAAAAAATCACGCGGCCACAGGATTAAGGACAGCCTCTTTGTGCAAGTAGACAGAGTACAGAAAAGCTTGCTTCTGTAGCGGAAAAAGCTTTTAAGTAATCGCTAGACTTAAATACGCCAAAAAGAAACCCGAAAAGAAGCGTCCCGTCCCGCTACCGTATATTCACAAGATAACTCATGGACTAAGAAAGATTGGGGATCTATACAAAGTTCGTGTCGTTTGCACAGCGCCTCGAAAGCTGATAACCTTGTGCTCTAAGGTAAGCACAAATGAATACCGGGAAATAAAGCCCAAATGCGAAACAACCTGCAGATACATGGTACGTAGAATGCATGCGACAAACGCATAATCAATAAAATTGAATTTTATCACGGAGATGCATCAATAAAAGAGTAAGCAACCGCAGCGGTGGTCTAGTTGTTAGAGCATCCGCTCGCATGGGGGAGGTTCGATCCCCAATGCCACTGGGTACCCACTGGTGATACAATGTACAAGCTTCCCCTGGTCTGGTGCTCGGCTTATTTATGGTGAAATGCTTGGAAAAAGGGTATTTGACCCCACGTTGAGTAGAAGAAAATACCTTGTGCCATGGCGCTCTTTGGCCACAGATGCACTTGCGCCATAAAAATCCATCATCAATAAGCGAACATTCCAGGAACTGTTGCCTGACTACGAACCCGGGGAACCTGGCCACGCGTTGTGCTCGACACAAGTGTCATACGTTGATGAGACCACCATAATAGGGCATGGAAATGAGAGGCTAGAAAGAGATATTAGGAAAGCACAAACAATCTTCGAAGCAGATCCGGAAAAGTGAGTAAGTGACCGTTCTGTTGCCTTACCAGGAACAGATATAAACGTAATCAAGAACGGATATATATTGGTGGCGTCACATGAATCATCAAGCAGAAATAATCGAATATTCCATGTGCTAATGAAAATCGTATCAAAAGCAACTTTGTGTGTATCAAACAGTTATCAGTTCGCGCCTTGTACGTACGTCATGTTTCTTTGTCTCGTCGTTTCTGTTGTTGCTTCGTAGCGCCCAGTATTCCATATATAATAAGTGGCTCATCGCTTAACCGCTGCACCACTGAGCCAGGAGTGGCATGAGGGCTCCCAGCGATCTATGAACGTTAAGTTGAAAATGACCAACTTAGCATATATAAGGGCATTAACTCATTACGCTATCGCGTCATATCCTTTAGGCAAAGCTTAAGTGTGTCCACCCCCCCCTCCCCCCCCTTTTCTACTATAAATGTTTTTCACCGCCACCACCACCTATTATGAGACCTAAATGGTCAGAACCACTGTGTTGCATGTCACCCTGCAAGCCGCATTGTTGGGGACGCCCACTGTAAGCGGCTCCTCATAAGTCAGGGAACTTGGGCTGTTTCTATTAGGGCATATCACTCCAACGCCGTTTAACACAAAAACGGTAGCCGCCTGCACAGTCCCGCCATGGTGCCACATGCGTGCGCATCCGTTGGGGGCAGCTCCGAAGTGCAACGTGCCAGCGGACGGTCGACGGACGAAAGCTCTATGTGGACGAACGACTTCTGCCAGCCTCGGCCTCCTTCCTTGCCGCCGCCGCATCGCTAACGTCGTACACGACTCCGTGAGGCCGGCACAGTATAAGGACTTAACAATTAAGGCGAAATGTTGGGCTTGTAATGTGAATAATGTCACGATTTTGAAACTAATTTCTTTCCACTTTTGTATTTTACGCCCTTCGTCGTCATTGGCTGAAGCGACTCTAGGGCTCGGGAATTTAGATGAGGGGCTTCAGCCAATCACGAAATGTTGGAGATTCAAAAATGGAACAGTTTTCCTTCTTCCGTGGCATCGGTAGCATCGGCCATACATACCCACACTTCATTTTGTGAAGATTACTCGAATACATTTTATGTGGTGTGAGCATGCCAAAAAAGCCGGGAGCTACCGATCATCAGAAACCCCACAATTGAGCAGTGGGAGGGGATACTGACTAGTGCCCCCTGTGGGAGCACTAGCTAGCTCAATGCTAGCTCACGCCTAGAGGACCAGAAAGCATTGCAGGGTGCAACGGGCGAAAGAAGCGCGCCATCTCCAATGGCGCCCTGGACTAAGGACTCCTCTCACTTTTTTTTTGCTCATAAATAAAGCTTCATTCATTAATTAATTCATTGCTGGGATCATGTACGTGATCACAGGAGGCATCGCCCGCAAAAGAGAGCAGTCTGTGAGCAGGAAACCGCTCCAGGCTGGTCACGAACAGACGCGAAGACAGACACGAGGGAACTATTAGACAAATTTAAAGCGCTTACTCCCAAGTGATTTTATTACTCTGGAAAAAGCCCTTTTATGCGATAGCTCGTTCCGTCGAAAAGCCGTCGGCGTATAGTAGGCAGCACCGCATGTTGGAAGTAATTGAGGGTTGCGTAAAAAGAAATCGTATGATGGTAATTTGTGGTTCTAGTGATTGGCGATTGATTGGTGTGTTATAGGCGATGACGAGTTAATGAAACCATTGTAATTAATTGATTAATGAAAAATTAGAAAAATGGGTGCTCAAAGGTGTCGAACTCCTGATAATGGAAAGCCAATGTTTGCTGATGCTAAGTATCGGTGTATATCATTGTCCTAATAAAACAATCTTGTGCAAAAAAAAATCTAAAGGGTCTCAGATCAGTATGATGACTGGCAGAGTATCTGGCAAGCACGGTGGACTCATGGAAAAGGAGACGTTACGCCTGGTGCAGGCTTTCGTCATTAGCCGAATAACATATGCAGTGCCCTACCTCAAACTGCGGCAGAGCGACAAGAAGAAATTAGACGTCATAGTCAGACCGGCCATCAAGAAGGCGCTTGGACTCCCCTCCAAGACGCCCACTGATCGCCTTCTCCACCTAGGAATGCATAACACGCTGAAAGAACTACTCGAAGCTCACCAAACAAACCAAATAATGCGGTTATCAAAGACCAAAGTTGGTAGACAAGCCCTCGAGGATCTGCGCATAGCGCTGCCACCAACAACAGAAGACAGAGGGGACATTCCCAACGACTGGAGAGATAAACTACTAGTTAAATCAATACCAAAAAACATGCATCCCTTAGCACAATCAAGGTAGGAGAGCAGCCAGGGCTAGAGCTATAGAGAAGTATTACGGCAGCAAAAATAGCACGTATTATGTAGACTCGGCGGGCCCTACGTAAGAGGGCATCTGCACCGTCACGGTTATACACGAGGGAAAACAGGTGGATGCTCTCAGTGAAAACTAGTAAAGTTGCGTTAGCCGAGGAAATGGCGATAGCGCTGGCAGCCACTCATTCCGACGCCACATGCTTAATTTCTGGTTCTGAGTACGCCTGTCAAAATTATATAAGGGGAAGAATAGCGCCGCTTGCCAGCAAAATTTTAGCAAATGTGCAGCATAGCTCAATGCAGAGAACAACACAATTGGTATGGGTGCCCGGACACCAGGCAATAGAAGGGAATGAGGCTGCTCACACAGCCGCCCGAGCATCTCTCCCCCGGAGTTCCCTTGAATTCCCAGACTCGATCTGTCGGCACTCCTGTACCGAATCCGCTTACCACATATGCGGACATTACAGCATATCTGCACTTCAGTAGGCAGACGTTCCCAGAGCCCGCCAAGGGCCTGGATAGAACTGAGGAACGACACCTCAGAAGGCTGCAAATGGGGTCGTTTCTAAGCCCTGCGATTCTAAAACACATAGACCAAACTTTTTTGGAGTACTGTAAATTTTGTGAGATGTGGGCAGACGCGTATCATATGGTATAGGCCTGCCAGAAAAATCCGCAAATAGATTAAATCAGACAGCGAGCGAGGGCTGGGAGGTGACCTTGTCCAGCTGCTTGGACCTGGAGTCCCAGAGGGCTCTGGTCCAAAGAGCGTGGGCAGCGGCTCCCGCCAAAGGTGTCCTGGAATGAGGACTACCACTCAGGCAAGGGAGCGGTGAAGCCCTCCACTCTCCTCTAAAACATGCCCCAGTGCATCCAGTAAAGTTTTACCACCACCAAAGGGTCTCAACAGCATCATATGATGCACCAAATGACGTACACTATTGCGTCAACTCATAATCATAAGTGCAGCGTAGGAGTCCTCCAACATTTTTTGTACTGAAACAGGCAGGACATGGATATATCAGATTACATAATAGAGCAAAAAACTGCAAACAAAATACCAAATGCGAACCCTTTTGCGAGTTTGAATAGCTTGGGAAATATCCTGCTGATTACAGAAAGAAGGGTTGTTTTATTTTTTGGTTGCGATTTTTGCTTTGTGATGTAACGTAACATCTACCTTTCCCAGAGCTGAAAAGGGGGTGGCTTCCTGGCCTGTGGGGCATTTGCAGATTGTGGCGAGGGCTCCTAGCTACGAGGAAGTATCTGTTGCTATAGCCATCTTCACTTTGGCAGACATGGTTGCTGTGACACACATCTTTTCCTCCAATCTTTCCTCTTACCTTTTTTCGACTCTCCTCTGGGCGTGGCAGTGATTGTGGCTCAGCTAAAGTCAGTGGACAAGCCCGTGTACTTTCCTTTTCATTATTCCTTCAGCCGCAACAACAGCAGCAACAAAATGAGCTGAGTACCTGCTTCATCTGTCTAGTCATTCCTTTGCATCTGCTTCCTCCATTCCTGATGAGCTTGGCGCAAACATGGAAGGGTTTGGGGGAGGCATTAGTGAGCTTACGCATTTTTCCACCAAAAGACTTGTCTTTGTCAGGACAACTAGGTCACCATGCACGTCTTTACTCAGAGGGAAATTGGTTTTGAGGAAAGGCACAGTAACTGTCTCATTTCTCAGTGGACACTTCAACAGAGCCCCGAGGGAAAGAACGAGTGAAAGAAGAAAGAAGTGCTGTAGTGGAGGGCTCCGGAATGATTTCCACCACAGAGAAAAGCCCCCCAAAATTTCCATTGCCTATAAGATGCCTCCAAGAAGCACAGACACGAAATTTTTGTTGCATGTTTTTTTCCTTTGTGATGATCTTTAATGGGGGACACTGGTCTTTGGGACCAAAAAATGACCCAAAAATTAATTTTTTTAAAATGACATTTTTGGAGCCTATAGGTATTATTCTTCAACTTCACCAGTTTTCTCCTCCAGGAAATCGGTCATTTGACCATAATATTAAATATAGATCACTGTGTGGGCTCAATTTGTGCAGGAGCAGGCGATTGAACACCATGAAAATTTTGGACACCTGGCTGTCTTAGTACGTGAATATCTCAACGTCTAGGACAGATAGACATGTCATATTGTTTGCTAAGGGAAGCTGAAGGCACAATGTACGCAATAACTGAAGCACAATTGTTCAATCACGCTTCAAGGATTTATAATTTTGCAAAGTTTATCTATGCATGATATTCACATTTTGAATGCTGCTATTCTAAGTGCTGTAAAATTACTAATGAGGGTGAAATGGAAAAACTGCTTTGATTATTGCACTCTTTACTCACCATACTATGTAGCCATGGGTTAAAAGTTATTTTTTATTGACCCATTTTTTTCGTACCGAGGCACTAATAAATGATTAATTAAAATAAATATCCTAGGAACTAACAAATTAATTATAAAGGAATTTAATATTTGAAATCTCTTTAAGAAACTGAGTAAGGTATTACAGTTTAATTAGGATTGGACTAAAAATAAGGAAAATAGGTCTAAGACCAGTGTCCCCCCTTAAGACATAACTACATACAGATTACCATCTGGTATTTGCATTCGACCCCTAAATAATTTAGAATTGAATTTCTTCTCTCTTACCTGTTTCAGTTTCAACAGACAAGCAATGACTATGACGTGAAAGGTCCATGTAGGTCACATGAAGCATGAGAAAAACAGCGACATAATCGCTGATTTATCGTTTCAATTCACCGCAATGCTCAAGCCAGCCCGTCTCAAGAGCTGGAACATGTATCAAGAAGCAGCAATTACACTGCCGTTTCTCTCATGCTTCACAATGTTTTTTATGAGGAATCAACGTTTCCGAGAGCAACGCATAGCTGAAGGCAATGAGAGTATGCTTGATGGCTGCGGAAGTTGTCATTCCTTCATGCATATATATACAACTGTATAATTCTAGGACAAATCAAGAAGAAGATGGTAGCACTGTTTTTTATCGTATTGATGTTCTGGCCCATAATGTGAAATGATGTGAATGCAGGCGAAGCTAAAAGGGAGTTTTGTTCGGACTTTATTAGTGCACGCCTCTCAAGCTTCAGCCTTGTAGACGGCATGTGCAGCATTACGAAGGAGGGCATAAGGGAAACATGATTCAAGCAGGTCCATGGTGAGGAATGGTGATTCGTCCACAAGCAGGTGGAGCAAGAGGAAGACGGCTTCACGACCGGCTTCGCGGTCGGCTTCCTGGCCGAGCCGCAGGAGGCTGGACGACGCCAGCGCCAAGAACTCCTTGAGCCGATCCTCGATGTCGTCATGGCCGCAGATGGTGAAGAGTGAACCCGCGAGAGCATTGACCGCATGGGCCAGGCAGTGCATGTTGTTGGTGTGTGCTGCGCAGCCAAGAGTCGCAATGACATGAGATAACAAAAGTTCACAAATAAGACTGAACACGATCTGTGACATGCACACAAAGAACAAGAGACAAGAGAAAGTCACTTCTAAATACACAGTAATCACGCAGTCCTTTCCATTATTGATGTCATGAGTTTAGGAATTTAGCGGACACCTAATTTGATTACATGCTGAGAATGCGATAGCATTAGTGTCTGAAGCCTGCTCGGCTTGCTTCTCTTCCTCCATCAATGCTGCTCAATGCAAGCACTGAGCCTGCGCAGTTGTCTATACTCCATCTTAATTTAAGTGAGAAAAGAATGCCAATCAAAGATAAGAAAACAGTATTTGGGAACGTACTAGGATCTTTGATCAAGTGTAACTGCAGGCGAGTTGCAGACGAGTTGTAGCCTAGCTGCAACTAGCTCGTAGTCATACCTAATGAAGGAAAGGAACCGAGTAAGAAGGAAACGTCCTGTTTTCTGATTTTTGGTTGGTGTTCTTTTTTCACTCAAATTAAATTCTTTTCCCACCCAGACAGAGCTCTTTCAAATGTTTTCTTTTGAATCTATACTCCCATCTTCAGTGACATATTTCTGTGGTCTCCATCTCCACTTGTGGAGATTTTCCACTATGGTAGACATATGCGGTGTTGATCCCGGCTCCATTCCTTCCAGACGTGCAGCTGTCTAGGCACGTCTACACACAACTAAGTACAGACGCCAAAGGCCACCGAGCACACCATCGCGCTCGGCCATGTCACGTGACCAGCGCACCAGCTAACTCGGCAATGTCATGTAGTCTCACACACCCCAGCGAACAACCAGCCCTCAACCATGTCACGTGACCCTGTGACGTCATCACTGTCTCGACCAATCAGCGAATTTTATGACTAACCACGCCATGTTTTTTCCATCATGAGGCTTGTAATGCTAGTGCATTAATAAAAGCAAATATTAAAGCCAATTTTTGCAGCAATAAATGTGTCCTTTGCTTACAAGCACCAACATAGCTAGAAAGAGCTGCTAAACAATCAATTTTTACAAAGATGAAAAATTGGGCACAGCTGTCCTTACTGTCCCTTGACCCACATTTAACAGCCTACACTTAAACATCGTCCAGAGAAGAAAAAAAAAGAGAAAGAATTAAAGATGATCACCTTCCAGAGAAGCCCTGTAGACTGAGCCCTCGGCCCGGGCAAGCTTTGGCAGTGAGACGGCCACAAAGACCATCAGCAGACAGGCCACTTGGTACTCGTCCTCACCCAAATCTGCACAAAAGTGCCACGTGTGCTCAGACAGAGCAGCCAGGGCACATTCCTCTGCTTCGTGGCAAATAAGAGATTTGCAGTCTGGACACCGGACACACATTCTCAGGCTGTTGTCACAATGAATGACTGGCCATTCTCGTGTTCAAAAGGACAGTGAGGCTATGCTCCGAGTGCAGCATTACAAAAAGGAAACCATCTCGGTGAGGATGTCTTAAGCAAGTAGTTTCTTGAATGCCCTGAGGACGAATAGTTGTAAGACATACTGAAAACATTCATCTGAGGAATAGATCAAGATGTAAACTCATACGGTGAGCATTACAGCGTGTGTTCCACGTAAGAGGGACAAGAAACAATGCTTTTTGCCTTCGACTGAGAAGTTACTTGCTACTAATACCATTAAACATGCACTTAATACTGTTATTACAACAGACAGAGCACTGAAGCAGAACATTGTTAAACTTCAAAACAATGTGCACATCTGTCATGCAGCCAACTGTTATATATACATGCTTCTAGCTACTTAAACTTCGTTAGAGCACATACTGTATACAATAAATGGCCATGCAGTGATCACAGCATGCGTTAACGTTTAAAATTATTGTTCATACTTGCTGATAAGGTGACCTGTAAACAACTTAAAGAACCTCACAGACAGTGGTAAACAAGAACACCAAACTTTTTTCAAAGGCAGGAAGCATCCAAAAAACTAAAAGAAATTGACCAGTGGCACAAATTCCAAAGCGTATCCACTGAATGAACACACATTCAGACATTCAGACATTCATTGAGGCAGCAAATTTCGGAGCCCAAGCCCTTGTGCGTCCTGGCCCACTGGTGTGGAAAATCTAAAAATTTGTTGGGTGCTGTGTGACCTACCAGTCAGATACTCCCATGACCAAAATTCTTTGAGCTCCCAACAGATGTCAGTACTGACCTTGCATGTGTGCTTTTTATGGATGCTTTGACACTTACTGAGCTTCATGGTGTGATGCCATATGTGTGGCCATACAGGCTGAATGTGCAGCGTGACACACCAGTGAGTCATGACCCAGTGAATGTGTTAAGAAGCTTTTACATTTGAAATGGGAGTGTGATGGCATGGATATAAATTAGAAACACACACATGCCGAGCTACACATGCTGAGAAAACATCATGGTGGAGAGGAGGACAAGGTTACGGCACATTACATAATGTGAGTTATACCCCTGTCACACGGGCACCGCAAAGGCCTTTAAGAATCAAGTCCTTATATCCAAAGGCGTAAGGTGTGCAGCTACACGGCAAAAATGTTGCGCCTTTTCCGCTAAGGGCCTTGGAGGCGAAGGCGCTCGTCAGAGGACTTTGGAGCCCAAAGGCGCGGCCTTAGAGAACCTACGATCGCAGTGCCATCCAACGTCAAAAGTAAAAGCAATAAAAAAAATAGATACAGCCAACAATGTTTGAAAATATTTTTTTTTACATACGAAATATGTGTCTGGCTTTGCTTTTGGTGCGGGTGTTTATATTTTATGCACAGACTTCAAGACAGTGAAAGTGTTGCAGCAACACCGAGTGCCCCTGGTGGCCAAGGCAATACACAAAACCTGCTGCTGCTGATGAGAGTAGCTGTTGCAGTACTTTTAAGGAGACTATTAGAATAAAAAAATTGTCCGAGCTCAACGAATGAACAGAATACCCCACTTTAATTTTAAAACACTCACTTCAGCCGCCTCGCGCACAGCAGCGGGTGCTTAGACTGCATGACTGTTTCACCTTTGGGCTGCACCGTGTAGCTGCATCGCTGCTCCTTTAAGCCTTCGCTTCTTTGGTAAAAAAAGGTGCCTTTGCTGGAAAAGCCTTCGAGGAATGCCGTGTGACAGGAGTATTAAAAGATTTCCCTGAAAGGTCAAATCCTCCAATGGACACCTTTGGTAACACAATCATCCTGAAAATATAGCAGTGCTGGTGGGAAGTAAAAATGCTCTGCCCCACTGCCAAGATCAGTGGGTCACTGTTGACTGTTTGGTTAACTCCCAAGCACAGCTCCTGTCCAATCTGCAGCGATCTCCAGTCGAACACAAGATGCCCCTTTGGTTCCAGCCATCCTTTGCACGCACTGACAGATAAAAGGTTTGAGCTTTGCGACTGAGCATTCAGTGAATGGTGGTACACTAGATGGTGCCCAGTTCACCTACGGGTCAACTGCCCAGGGTGAACATAAAGGAGAACTGACCATTCTTCT